>PVIR01013967.1:15851-41285 GCA_004026965.1 Petromus typicus | reverse complement strand
ATTCCCTGGTAACCACATAACAATACTGGGTGTGGAGACCCACACCCAGCAGCAACCAGTACCACATACCACAGTGCCGGGCGTGGTGGCTCACGCCTGTAATCCCAGCACTCGGGAGGCAGAGGCAGGAGGATTGTGATGTGAGTTGGAGGCTGAGCTCAGGGCCAGCCTGAACCACAAAAGCAAGACCCTGTCTCAAAAGACCTAAAAAAAAAAAAAAAAAAAAAGTAGTAACAGAAATTACATATAAGAAAACCTATATACAAGCAAACCTACATACAAACCAAATCTGTGTCAAAATTTTAGGTGTCGACCAAGTATTAAAATTCTGACTAAAATTAAGCAAATTAATTTCAGAAATCAAATCTGGCAACCAGGACCCTGCAGTTCACTCTAAGTTTCCACGTGTTGTGCATTCAGTGCAGTCATCAGCTGAGTTGGGGCAGTCAGTATGTGGACAGCATTGTATCGCACCATTAGTACACAAACAGCACCTGTGATTAAAAGTTTCTGAGCAGCATCCCCACACTCAAAGGCAGGGCAGCCCAGGACAGAGCAGTGAGTGAAGGGAAATGAAAAGCTCTCAGTGTCCAGGCCTCACAACTTATTTTGGGGTAAGAGTGAGCAGATGTTACTTCTGACTCATCTTTCCTGGGTGTGGAAGATGTACTTTTCACATCTGACCACACCAATTATATCTCATCCCAAATGCTCTTCTAAGGTGACATCAACATTTCTACACAGGTAGGTGAATCTGTGTTCTCGTTCCTTGAAAAGGGGCAGCTTTGTGATTACAGAAAATCTGATGCAGATTTTCTGATTTTCTGATTACAGAAAATCATGTGACCTTCAAAGCTATGTTACAAATGGCAATACAACTTTTACTGAGTACTAGGTCCTCTCAGCATGCTTGTCTTCCACTTAGCCACCATGGCGTGGAGAAGCCCAAACTAGCTAAGACAACAGAATACATGGAGAGGACATTTAGATAAACATCAACACAACCT
Source organism: Petromus typicus (assembly GCA_004026965.1). Taxonomy (NCBI): domain Eukaryota; kingdom Metazoa; phylum Chordata; class Mammalia; order Rodentia; family Petromuridae; genus Petromus; species Petromus typicus. The sequence goes on along the minus strand of PVIR01013967.1, from coordinate 40,278 downwards.
CAGGTGGTAGTCAGTATTATCCCCTTATCCTGGGCAGGAAAAGGAGCAAATCATCAAACATTCCTGTCCCACGGACTTCTCATCACCCCAGCTGGCAATGAATAGAGAGAAAACCTGGTCTTCTTTGAGTCCTGCCCTCCAAACTGCACTTCTGAAAGCTAAATAAAATTGGTTATTGTGTTAATCTACTTATTTGTGGAAAGTGTCCATAGAGAGGAAAACATTCTTGTCAGACCCACTCTTGTCAAAATGAAGAGGCCACAGGGAAAAACAACTCAGCTCACAAATGACTGTTCTAGGAACTACCCTGGTAGGCCAATCTAACCCAATGGCCTGCCTTATATTTGACTATTTTTCCTTAGCAACTGATCATGGCACTGGCAGCTATAACTTTAATACTAACTGACCTAGAACTGTTGACCAATTGCATCTTGCCAGCTCCGTCAAGTACTATTAAGTGCCAGTGAGCTTCCTTTCAACAAAACTTGCATATTTTCTCTGTCATAATAAAACTCTCAACTTTTCCCTTTTCCTTGGGTCAGGCCAGAGACTACCAGGTCTCTTCATGTGCCCCTACACGCATCCTAATTTTTATTTTACTCTCAAAGAAAATGTTTATTCAGAGATTCATCTCTACCTTTGTCAATGTTTGTTAACAGCATTATATAACTAAAATCCTAATCAGGAATCCCTCACGCTTTCAGGCTGGGAAGGTGGGAAGGTGAGAACACGGGGTCAAGAAGTCTGATACTTAAATCCACAGCAGCACTAACTTCTTCTGATTCTTGGGCTACAGGTCCGTCCCCAGAGCCTCCCACTCATGCTATGTGCTTCAGACTTAGAAGAAAGTTCCTCGTCTGAGTGACTCAGACTCTTCTTCAAGGACCATACATGAGGCAGGTAGTATAGTGTGTGGCCCATTAGCTGATGGAGGTTGGTTTGTCAGTGACAGCGACAGACCATAAATGTGACATGAGAAACCTAATACCAGACACAAAGATGAAGTGACGAGTAAACCCCTTGATCATCGCCTAAGGATATGTCTGGCCCAGATCTCAACATTTTTCTTACCATTAGCTATTACCTTAGGTGATGGCTGGGAGTAGATTCCCAAGTAGAAACGGATCCTCAGAGAAATGCAATATCTTACCGAGATCACAGGGTCAGTCAGTGGGGGGTTCAATTAGGATGAGAACCTGGGGCTGTTCTTCTCCCCAGCAAGAACAATTGTACAACCAGAAAGCAAAAGTTCTAAGTAGATGTATTTAAATACATCTACTAAAGCAAAAGCAAAAGTTCTAAGTAGATGTATTTGAATATTTCTGAAAAGCAAATTCATCATGAAGTTACAGTGAAAATCCCCAGCGCTGTTCAATTTTTTGGTAAGAATATGGAAAGTCTTGGACCTTGGCCCAAGAGTTGTCTAGTGAGTCCTGCAATGCAAAGATCCAGTCTAGACACACCACAGGATTTCCTAAGGGTTATCAGTGCCCCAAAACCACACAGGATGCCAAGCAGGCCACATGGAAGCAGGGCCTCAGCATGTCAGTGGAGGAGGAGTGCCTGCGAGTAGAGGGAAGGAGGGAAAAGGACAGGAACCAAGTGATCAGAGTAGCAATAATACCTGAATAATCATGGAGAGAAAAATCTATATAGACCAGGACTACAAAGAGAATTTAGGTGCTGGCTATACAGTAACCTCGAGACACCTGTGGACACTGAGTGCCTAAAATGGGCCCAGTGCAATTAGAAGCTGAATATTAAGTTCTAATTGATTTTAAACCACAAAAACTGACTTAGCCACCATCCCAAACAGCAGTTTTAGGCTATATCACTCTAATTTGCTTATTTTCTCCCTTTTCCGTTAGTACAAATGAACCCAGGAACATTTCTGCCGCCTGAAATCTCTCAGGGGTGCTCTTACCTCTGTCTCTTCTGAGAAGAGTCAAAGGCTGAGGTACCGCTGAGTTACTACCAAGTATCACAACCAAAAACTTAACATGTATTGAGTGACAAGCAACTTTTCCCCCATTCATTTTACTGTCTGGGTGAAATAAAATGAAGAGTAAAACAGTTTACTGATCAGCAGGGATTTTTAGTAATAAGCTCAATTTAAACTTATAGGAAGTTTAAAATATGTCAGCGCAGAGATTAGCTGCCCTGAAAAGCTCAGATCCTGAGCTCATACATCTTCAAGTGAAAACCCAAAAACTGTGTCACTTAGGAATAAAATATAGGGTTGCTCAGTATTAAGAGCCTGCAACACAAGGCAAAAAATTATATTCTGGAACAGCAGCAATAAAAAAATGTCATCAGTTCAAACAATTGTAGGTTGCCAATTTTTTTGGTAGATGAAAATATTTACCATGTTCTAGTATCTTCAGATAAAAACAAATACCTCCAGCCAGCCAGATATCTTTCCACAGTGAGGAAGAAAGTAAGAAGTCCTCCATTAAGTTCCTCAGGGAATTTATAAAGTCCTAGAAAGCTCCCTGAAGCTATCAACTGTCACTTAAGCCTGCAGTGAAGTTGTTAATTTCACAAAGAATTTCAGCAAGAGAACAGCTAATTTCCTAACATTTAAGTTTTTCAATAATCTGATGTCTAATTTACCAAGTCAAACTCATTTCAACAGCTGTCTAAGGTAATTCTACTACCTGAGTGTCTTACTTTTTTTTGCTCAAAACAACTGACAACAAGGGGGAAAGGTTTATTTAGCTCACAATTCACAGAGATTTCAGTCCATAATCTACTGGCTCCATTGCAGGGTAGATGGCGAACAGGAGTTGCTGAGGAGAAGCAACATGGCGCACACAAGGTAACAAAGGCAGTAAGAGATCTTAGCAGTGTTTTTCTGTTTCTTTTATCTTATTCACTCTACCAGGATTAGGGCAGTGCCAAACAGTCACTCTCAGGTAGTGGTTTAGTGATCACGCACACTTAATCCTAGCATCATATATTCCAGATTGAGCTACCTTTGAAAAAGAATTGATTGCATGAGGCTTTGGAGGGACATGTAGACATAATTACACCACAGAGGCAAATATTCTTAAACATTCCCCATTCAAAATAGGATTTCTCAGAAATTTCTAGGAGAAACAGATCTTTAGAAAATATTTTGGCAATAAAAATGTCTTTCAAAAATGAAAGCAATAAGCAAAATGCCCAAATATGAAATAATTGCAAATTCAGGCAATATGCACCCGAAATACCTTCCCCAAAAAACCTTATTGACCATGAAACCCACAAAAACAAAAACAAAAACAAAACAATACAATGGTTAACAGGTTTAAATAAATAAAAAGTCTGGTGGAAATTAAAGTGGCAGAGAATGTTAGAAGCATATACCAAAGCAAAATAAATAAATAAATGTTTGCCATAAACATCTGCAAATGAGGTAAGTCCAGTGAGAGAAAGAATTTTATTTTTTATCATGTGCGTAATCGACTGTGCTTCCCAACCTCCTGGTGATTTTCTTTTTTTAGGTTTTTTGAGACAGGGTCTCGCTTTGTGATTCAGGCTGGCCCTGAGCTCAGCCTCCAACTCATATCCCAGCAATCCTCCTGCCTCTGCCTCCCGAGTGCTGGGATGACAGGTGTGAACCACCACGCCTGGCACTGTGGTATGTGGTACGGTTGCTGCTGGGGTGAGTCTCCACGCCCAGTATGGTATGTGGTTACCAGGGATCGAACCCGGGTCCTTGTGCTTGCAAGACAGGCGCCGGAACCACTGAGCTAACTCCCCGGCCCCCTCCTGGTGATTTTCATCTCTTTTTAGAACATAAGAACATATTAATTCAAGATAAAGAAGTACTTTTCAGAAGACTGGTAATTTTTTTATTTTTGTTTAATTCAAATAAAATCAAGTCAAATGCCTCACTTTTGAAACTTCTTTTAAAGTCAGTCTTACATAATTACTGTGCCCATGGTTTATCTACCCAGCCTCTATTCATCTCTCACTACACATACTGAAGCATCTCTGAAGTAAATGTGATGTTGGTTTTTTTTCTAGTTGTGATTTCTGGGCAATATTTTACTTTTTCTTCTGCAGCTTTTTGTCTTTTGATTTCGTTTTTTTGTTTGTTTGTTTGTTTTTTGGTTTTTTTTTTTTTTTCAGAATTAGCAAGGCATTACTGCAACAGTGATATGACATTTGTATGGTTTGCTTTACTCAGCAACCTCAGACTCCTATGCAAACACCTCTTCATTCTCAAATCCTCCCTTCTCCGGTTGCGCCTCGGCTGTTGAGAAACACTCAAGGTGAGGAATTTGCCTAGCTTCGCTCCTGTGGACTACTGTCAAGTAAGTGATGTAGAAACTTCCCCTAGGTAGATAAGAAAAACAGTGGTGTTTGGCTCTTTTATCTAAAGGTTTAAATGGAAACTACTCATGCTGGGAACCCCACCTGCACCACAACTATGACATCCACCACCACAGCCTGGGTGTACTGGAAGTGAGGTACCTAAATATCTTTGCGTTTTTTCCCATTCCTGTCTCTGACTTTGTTTTGAAAAAAAGAAAATTAAATGAATAACTCCTAGAGGAGATTTGGAAGAAAGATTTTGAATTCTTACCCTTGAAGGCTGGTTTATCCATGAAGTACGTAACTCCTACAGGTGACTTAGAACTCCTCTGAGTGAGTGTGGGAGCAAAGGGACAGAAGAAAGAATTCTTAAGAGTATGGAGTGGTCAGTTATCCACAGTTTTTGTCAGTTCCACAGCAGAGGCCACTGGTCTTGTTTTTTCAAGGCTCCTATCCCATCCATTTCCTGTCCTACTAAGGCAGAGACTAGGGGTGGAGAACTAGCTAGGGAAATAGTGTGATCTGTTAACAGCAAAGTCTCAAGGAACATTCACAGGACAGTTCCCAAAGCCTTGCACATGGAACAAGAGGACTGTCTTCAATTCTTCTCATGAGAATTCCAGCAAGTTTTCAGTATGATAACCTATACCTGATGTTCTCTGCTACTGTGTTCTATCACAGTAGTCTTCTTCCAGGATATACAGTGTACCTTTCCTGATTTTCCTTGGCCCAAACTCACCCTCCAGAGCTTGTTTCTTTTACTACTATTAATAAATGTAAAACCTTGCTACTTTCTATGCTTGTCTTAACAATTCTTTGTTAAGGACAGGGATAACCTAGAAACCACCTCTAGAAGGAGACTCCAGCACCCCAAAACCCAGTAACACTGCCTTTTAAGATATATCAGACCAAAAGCTGCAGAAACGGAATTTTCAAGTGCATTACATCAGGAATTACCAGGTACTACATAGACCAACCTATATAAATAGCTAGATTAAAAGCAAAAAAAATTTGCATCCTAGAAGATAAAGCAATTTATAAATGAGATATACATGTACAGAGCTCATCAGTTTGTTCATAACTTAAAAGATGTCACACTCTGTCACACTGCTTAGTAAGACAATAGATACAGTTAGTTACATAACAGCAGACAGGACCTTTCTCAGAAAAAGTAACCCAAAAACTAAAAGTTCAGACATCAAGTCTGAAAAATGGAGATGTTATCCTACATCCTAATTATTTAAGGTGCTAAATACCATCCCCCAGGGCTCCGTGTGGAGCAAAATAAGGCCCCATTGTCCCACCATCTTTGGGAACTGCTGCTCCTACGTTTGCTTTTGAAGATATTGTGCAAATACATCTTGGCACACTAAAGTATTCCAGAACTCCTGCCATTGAAATAAATAACAATAACAATAAAGCCCAAATCTGCCAACTATTAAAAACTATTTAACAATAGAATGCATTCGTTGAGGTGATGTTTACTTGTTGGGTTTTTTTTAAGGTTTTTTTGAGACAGGGTCTCACTTTGTGGTTCAGGCTGGCCCTGAGCTCAGCCTCAAACTCACATCACAGCAATCCTCCTGCCTCTGCCTCCTGAGTGCTGGGATTACAGGCGTGAGCCGCCACGACCAGCACTGTGGTATGTGGTACTGGTTGCTGCTGGGGTGAGTCTCCACGCCCAGTATTGTTATGTGGTTACTGGGACAGAACTGGGTCCTTGTGCTTGCAAGACAGGCGCCGGAACCACTGAGTTAAATCCCTGGCCCAAGGCGATGTTTACTTGTTTAACAACATTTCTTCAGCCTGATGATCCTATCTGGCTTACAAAATCAGTTATTCAAAAAAAATCAGTTATTCTCTGAGTTTGTGAAACGAGTTTGTGAGTTTGTGAGTTTGTGAACTCTTACCTTTAAAGGCTGGTTTATCTATGAAGTACAGAATAAACAAGCACAGGCATCATTATTTGGTTATGAGTCATGCTCACATCAGCCAACAATAATACTTGGATATTCTTTGTTTGCAGTTTCATGTCTAGACTTGGGAGGTCCAGAGAGTCGTAAGAAAGCATGACGGTTGCATTAAGACCATCAGGAATGCTCAGAGACTGGGACGGGCTTCCCTGTTTGGCTCCATCCTCCCTGAAGTCCCTCTTTACTGCTTATCATTACACACTTCATCCTTACTTCCATATTCACCTTGTTTTCTACAGTTTATTACCCATCCTTTTTACTTCAGTCTTACATTACCATAAAGAGAAAACACTGGGTAGAAAAAATTGTATCATCATTTGGAGGAAAGATGTGCCACTCAAGAAAGTTAAAACTTTAGGGCCAGGGATATAGCTCAGTGGGCGCCTGTCTTGCAAGCACAAGGACCAGGGTTCGATCCCCGGTAACCACATACAATACTGGGTGTGGAGACCCACACCCAGCAGCAACCAGTACCACATACCACAGTGCCGGGTGTGGTGGCTCACGCCTGTAATCCCAGCACTTGGGAGGCAGAGGCAGGAGGATTGCTGTGATGTGAGTTTGAGGCTGAGCTCACGGCCAGCCTGAACCACAAAGCAAGACCCTGTCTCAAAAAACCTAAAAAAAACCCCCTCTAAATTAGCTAGACAAAAACTACTCAAAAAATCTTGTGGCAAACATTTCAGTGATTAAATATTCATACAACTGTTACGTGGGCCTGCTTAGGAACATATGCATAAGCAAGCAATCAGCGTATTTCCCTAAGCAAACAATAAAACAGGATCAATGTTTAGTATTCATTAAACAAATATTTATTGAGCACTTACTACTGAATTAACTTGGTTCAAGACACTGGAGGTAAAGGATAGACTAGTAATACCAATCCATATGATTGCTCTGAAGAAATTTGTTTCTACATGGAAAAGGCTGACTTTAAGGAAGAATTCAGAGGCCAGCACCTGCCTGCTAAGTGCAAAGTCTGAGTTCGTTCCCCACTACCAAAAACTTTTTTTCAAAAAGGTACAAGGAAAGCCTTTGTAACCACGAGAAAGGGATGGAAACAGACATATATTTTGTTCCTATCACTTTCCAGGCACAATAACAGACACACTTACATATGTTACATCATTTAGTTCCCAGGATTATCCTTTCTCTTTTAACCATTTTATAGCTTAAAAACTAGGCTACAGGTCAAATTTTAAAATATCTTTAATTCCATCTAAATTTGTACTATTTACAAAAGAATGAGATTACACCTGAAATTCAATAGCTAGCTAGCTACTACAAAGTAACATGTCTAATGTAACTCACAATGATGGAGAAAGTATATTTCAAATCACATGGGATTGCACAGTGGACATTAATGTCACTTCAAAAAAATAATCTTTTCTAATTCTGAAGACTCATATTTCTTGATTTCCAAAATTACTGTAAAGCCATAGAGATAGACATTTACATCAGTGGAATACGACTGATAGAATACATGTTTATTGCCAATTCATTTTTAACAAAAACACAAACACAATTCCACACAGGAAACAATAGTCTTTCAACAAATGATACAAGAAAAACTTGATATTTACATTCAAAAGAATGAAGTCAGTTGTAGTTTACCTATCATATTATATATAAAAGCTGACTCAAAATGGATCAAAGACATAAATGTAAAAGGTAAAAATATAAAACTCTTAGAAGAAAACAGGGGTAACTCTTCCTAACCTTGAATTAGGTAATGATTTCTTAGTTATGACATCTAAAACAGAAGCAATAAAGGGGAAGAAACGATAAATTGGATTTCATCAAAAATAAAGTTTTATGCTTCCAATGACAATATCAAGAAAATAAAGGCAATACAAAAAACAAGGAAAAAATATTTGCATATTATATGTTTGGGAAGGGCTGGGTATCCAAAATATACTACATGTCATTACTAACCAAAAAAACCCCAATTTTAAAAATTAGCCATTAGCTACCATAGATATTTTTTCAAAGAAGATACAAAAATGCTGAGAAGCACAAGGAAAAAATGTACACCATCAATAATCAAAAAGGAACTGCAAACCAAAACCAAAACCAAATTGAGATAACTTCTTTTCTTGTTGTTTTGGGTTTTTTTGTTTTGTTTTGTTTTGTTTTGTTTTGTTTTGTTTTGTTTTTTTGAGACAGGGTCTCGCTTTGTAGTTCTGGCTAGCCCTGAGCTCAGCCTCCAAGTTACATCACAGCAATCCTCCTGCCTCTTCCTCCCAAGTGCTGGGATTACAGGCATGAGACACAACGCCCAGCACTGTGGTATGTGGTACTGATTGCTGCTGGGCGTGAGTCTCCACACCCAGTATTATATGTGGTTACCGGGGATCGAACCCAGGTCCTTGTACTTGCGAGACAGGCGCCAGAATCACTGAGCTAAATCCCTGGCCCTGAGATAACTTCTAGAGTGGCTACAATTTTAAAAGTAAATTTAATGGTTAATTAACAAATAATAACAAGTATTATAAAGATGTGGAAAAAGTAAAAGCATTACATATTTTAGTGAGCTATACAATTTGGAAAACAATCTGGTAGTTCCCCAAAATGTTAAACATTGAGTTACCATGTGATGTTGTTTTTGTGAATTCTAGTGGGGGTCCCGGCCAAGGAGGATGAATGCGTGCAGTCACGACGCAGACCCTGGAGAAGGTTTCTGGAACTCTTCTAATCTTATTCAGGCTTCAGTGTATTTTACAGCAAGGGGTCATAGGGTGTAGCAAAGGCTGGGAAGGGGGAGGGTCCATTGGTCTAACTTAGGGTCTTGCCCAGTAAGTGAATTTTGTGAGCAGGGGGTTTATGTGACATGAACAGGACATTGGGGGAGGTGAGGTCATTGGTGAGAGACAAAAGGGCAGGGGTGTTAAGAAGGCCACTGAGAAGGCTCAATGCATGGGTGTGAGTGCTCAAGCCCCTAAGGATCTCTGAGTCTGTAGGGAGCCAAAGTCTCAACCTTTAGGATCAGGAGATAGGTATATGGTTCACTTGCCCTAGCTAGCTTGAACCTCTCCCTTAATGTGACTCAGCAGTTACCATGTGACCCAGCAATTCTACTCCTAAGTAGATATCCAAGCATAAGAAAACATACAAATAAATAATATCCTGCCCAAGAATGCTTATAGCACCATAATAGCCCCCAAAAATGGATAAATCCAAATGTCTATAAACTGGTGAATAAATAAATTAGAAAAATCAATATAAGTGAATCTTATTCAGCTATAAAAAAGAATTAAATACTGAGTCACTGATAAAATCCTGACTAAAAGGTCACATACAATATGAATCCATCTATAGGCAATGTCCATAGTTAGGAAATCCAGAAAAACAGAACAAAGATGGGTATTTTCTAGAACTTGCATTCACATGAAGTTGAAAATAGTGGGGTTTCTTTTAGAGGCTGTCTTGGTTACTTTTCTCACTACTGAGACATAATATCCAACACCCAAAGTTAGAAGAGGAAAGGTTCTCTTCAGTTCAGTTTGTAGAGGTTATAGTTCATAGTTGGCTGGCTGTAAGTCAGGGTGGCACATGGCAAAGGAGCATGGCAGAGGAGAAAGGATCCAAGACAAGAGATAGCAAAGAGCAAGCAGCAGCAGCAGCAGCAGCTCCATTCTGCCCCATTATATTCCATCCAGCCTTTTAGGTGGTGCCATCCACACCCAGGGGCCTTTCCATTATCCAGCCCAAAACTATGCAAAACCAGTCAGTGCACTAATTTAGCAATCATTTAGTTACGTGGGCCTGCTTAGGAACCTTAGATCCTTAATCTCACCATCACATCCTTTTTTCTTTTTTTTAAGTTTTTTTGAGACAGGGTCTCACTTTGTGGTTCAGGCTGGTCCTGAGCTCAGCCTCAAACTCACATCATAGCAATCCTGCCTCTGCCTCCCGAGTGCTGGGATTACAGGCGTGAGCCACCACGCCCGGCACTGTGGTATGTGGTACTGGTTGCTGCTGGGCGTGAGTCTGCACACCCAGTATGGTATGTGGTTACTGGGGATCGAACCCAGGTCCTTGCACTTGCAAGACAGGCGCCAGAACCACTGAGCTAACTCCCTAGCCCCACCATCACATCCTTAATCCCAGCATCACACACCCTAGTCAAGCAACCTCCAAAAAATATTGCCTATGACCACATAGGGCTTTGCAGGGACATCTAAATATAAACCATAATAGTGGCCACGGATATTAGACGGTTTCCTAATATTTAAATATAACAAAAAAATTCACTGATTTACACATTCCAAAAGAGTAAAGTTTGTAGTATGTTACCTATAGTTCAATTTTTGAAAACTCCAGTAGGAAGGTTTGCAAACCCCATCAAGACTCCTTAACAACAGCATGTTTAACTGAAAAGAAATGAGGAACAACATAATACCAGCATGGAAGCCTATAATTTCAGAGTAGCCCACACAAGTGAACTCACTGAAAAAACAAAATGGCAAAAGTCAGCTATAACACAGGGGAATGCTCATACAAATCACAACAGAACTTACGCTGGTTGTTCACATTAGTCATTCTGAGCCTTGCAAATACATCTTCATTTGAAAGGTTGTTGACAATCATAGCTAGAAATGAAACTTGAGGTCTTCCATGATCTGTCTCAAAGACTTTGATCTATCTGGGGAGGGAGCACCAGCTCACATATCTGCAGGTTTATTCACATGCCGTCAGGGTTGAAGCAAAACCTTACAAAAGGAGTAAAGGCCAGATCTGGATATGATGCTAAAATGACCTTTACACTCTGAACCAACTGTTTGATCTTTGATCTGTACATTTGCCTTATATATGGGCTCTCATTTAAAAAAAAAGTTACAATTCTAATTCTCAGAAATATTTCTATGTAGGTTAAAATAAGTCAGGTGCAATGCTGCAAGCCTATAATCCCAGCATTCTGGGCAACTGAGACAGAACTGTAAGTTTGAGTTCAGCCTGGAAAATTTGGCAACTTAATAAGAACTTGTCTCAAAATTAAAAGAAAAAAAAAAAGTCTGGGCATATAGAACAGTGCAAAGGCCCCGAGTTCACTTCCCAAAACCATAGGGATGTGGAATAAGCCAACCCAGCACTAGTGAAAATAACAACACAAGCTAAGAAAAGCCTAAATTTCATTTTCTATAGTCAAAAAAGCAACACATAATTCCAACTTTTTGAGACGCTATTCCCAAAAGGTAATAATAATCAGCTACTTGAAACTTATCAAAACCCATTCTTTCATAGGTCTGCTGCTGTACATAGTCATGTACACAGGCCATACCCAAGAACAAGCCTGTCACATACAGTGCTGATGGCATTCCTAGGGGAAAATGCCTTTCAAGTTCAACTCCAGAAGTTAGCTCAGGGTAATAGCACCAGGAAGTAGAAAGAAGGCTTCCTTCCTGGCCCCACCTTTCCCCAGGTACCACAAACAAATCAAGATATGAGCTATGTTGGAAATCCCACCCATTTTCATTCAGATCTACCTATGAATCCTTCACCAGGGATCCCTAAGCCTGGGAGGGCCTGTGCCCTCCATACCAGAAATTGAACTCAGGATCTTACCCTTGCCAGGCAGGCGCAGTGCCACTGAGCTAAATCCCTGGCCCTGTGGTTTTCTGACACTATACCAAAGTTTTAATTTCAGTACATTTATGCTTATTTGGAAATGAAAGCAAACGACAGAGTTCATATAATATTTTACTGTCAGGCCAGAGATTTAGCTTAGTGGTTCTAGTGCCTACCTTGCAAGTGCAAGGACCCGGGTTTGATTCTTGGTAACCACATACAACAATGCCGGGCATGGAGACTCATCTCCACCAGCAATGAGAATACATATCACAGTGCTGGGCATGGTGGCTCATGCCTATAAGCCCAGCACTTGGGAGGCAGAGACAGGAGGATTGCGGTAAATTCAAGGCTGAGCTCAGGGCCAGCCTGAACTATAAAAAAAACGAGAACTTGTCTCAAAAAAAATTATTTAAGTACAACATTCATGCTGAAGGTCAAATTGCTAAATTTTTCAAAATATATTTCATAGGGAAGAGACATAAAAGAAACATTAAGATACATTAAGGTATATGTCAGTGATTTTCAGCAACTTCTCACTATCTCTGCCAGCCACTACAGACGTCTGACACACAGCAAGAGGATGGTACATAGCACCTACATCTTTGTACCTCTAACAAATTTAGTATTATAGAATGTATTTACTTTTTCAGTATTAGTACTTTACATACACTGGGAAACAGGAATTAGCCTAGCCTCAGAAAAGCACTTAAATGAGAAATAGAAAAGAGGTGGTTAAAAGATAGCAATAATTAATCTCAGACACTGGACTGTCTAGACTGTGTCATAAACATTCCTAGCAGTGCACCATGACATGGAATGAGGAAAGCCGGCACTGTGGTATTAGAAAAGCAGGTCTGCCCCTACCAGCAGTCTGACCTTGAGCATATTTGCCTCCTCATGAGCTGATTTACACAACGAGGATCAACTCCCTCATCCAGGCACTGTGGGAATGAGTAACCAGGGAGGGAACTTACATTTCACGTAGATACTATGATGTATTTACAGTTTGGTCCAAAAACATGCATCTTTCATTAAACAACTAAGGAAATAAAATGCACTGTGTGATTCATCCTCACTCTAAGCCCCAAGTGAAGGCCAGAAAGTGCATGGTCCCACCAGACTGCCTCTTCCACTGTGTCCTTGCCCTTTCTGGCTCTCCTGTCTGCCAGCTCTGCCCCAGCGCCCCATCTGACATCATTCTACCCTGACCACCTGCTTCTGACTCAAAGCCTTACTGCCAACCCTAATATTTATGCCAGCTCCCTCAGCCCGGCTGCTGGTTTTCGGGTCAAGAATCTCTGTCCATCCCTGTTTCCTCCACCCCACTTCTGGGTAAAGGTGATGGGTGACCTGCCTTGGCAAGAACCACATAGCTAATGTGGAATCCAAAACAAGCTTACTATCTTAAGGTCAGTGGGAGGGGGAGCAGGTTTGGCTTACAGTTCTAGAACAAAAAAGGAAAAATAAGCCTTAGAGAGAGTCTGTAACATCATTCCTCTCCCCAACATACATAATCAGAGACAGGCATAATTCAGCAATGTTTCCTCACTTTAGGAAGAATAAATCTAATCCCAGGAGAGCACCTCCATGCACGGTGGGACATGACCTCTAGGTACACAGAGGCTCTCAGGACACAATGGCTGAGCTCCCCTGTGTAGTTGTCAAGCTGCCCCCGGCTTCACCTTCTCAGCACCTGTGTCTAAAACCAGCCTCTCTTGCTCGCTGGGTGGGCTCCACACTTCCCTGGCGACACCAGCTGAGCCAACCAGATTCTCCTCAGGACTAATGAGGAGAACTACTGTACTGAGAAGGAGAGCGGAACCACAGGGGCTGCTACCTCTAACCATGTGCAGAGGAAGCAGAAGTAAGAACAGGACAGCAGGGAAGGGGAGGGCGTGTAGGAAGGAGACAGGCAGGGAGGAGGAGGCAGAGGAGAATGAGAGTAAGGACAAGGAAGAGGTGCAGCCAGATCAAAGATTCCCATCTCAAAATGCAAGACACACACACACACACACACACACTCACACACACACACACACACACACACACTCACACACACACACTCACTCTCATGCAATGAGACAGAGACAGATAAAACAACAGAGACAAACATCCCTACTGGATGGCTTGCTAGGGAGATGGGAGGAGAACTGAGCTGTCTGCCACACTGGAACGCCTCCACACCCCAAGTCACAGGTGTGCTTTCTGTACCCTGCCTGGGGCTCCAGTAGCTATGCCTACACCAATTCAATAAAACCCTCTCTTACTTGATCTCATTTCTGATACTATTTTTCAGTTAGGTAATTTAGAAAAATAATTTAAAATATCAGGACCCAATGAGGAAAAGGACTGGCAATGTTGACACAAATTTGGGAAAGCAGAATAAACTAATACAATTACTTGGTAAGTCTCTTTAGTCATCATCACCAAAATTTTAGAAAATATTCTTTTGACAAATATTCAATATTTGTAATAAGGAAAAAAGTATATATACAACCTCAATGCCCAATGGTAGAAAAAAAGCTAAGCAAATTAAGATCACAATATATTATTTAATAGTATAATATTGCCTCTAAAAATATTTATGCTTGAGAGAAATGCTAAATATAAAAATATATAAAATGATATAAAATTGAGAAAATACCCAAAGAAATGAGAGGCATCTATGTTTGGGTTGGGGTTTTTTTGTTGTTTTGTTTTGTTTTTTGATTTAATTTTTAATTTTTTTAAGAAAAAAAATCCAAATATTTTCATCATTTTACAGATGAAGAAATCAAAGGTTCACAGAAACAAAATCACTTATAAAAGAGCCTATATTTGGGTGGTAAGTCAAAGGATTTCCCTGCTACCTTGTAATTTTCGGAATTGTTAACATTTGTAAAAATGTATATATTCAGGGGCCGGGGAGTTAGCTCAGTGGTTCCGGCGCCTGTCTTGCAAGCGCAAGGGCCCGGGTTCGATTCCCCGGTAACCACATAACAATACTGGGTGTGGAGACTCACGCCCAGCAGCAACCAGTACCACATACCACAGTGCCGGGCGTGGTGGCTCACGCCTGTCATCCCAGCACTCAGGAGGCAGAGGCAGGAGGATTGCTGTGATGTGAGTTGGAGGCTGAGCTCAGGGCCAGCCTAAACCACAAAAGCGAGACCCTGTCTCAAAAAACCTAAAAAAAAAAAAAAAGTATATATTCAAATTATATATTTAATTACTTAAAAACTAAAATGAAAGTAGAAAAAAGGAATGAGAGAGTAAGTCTATCCCTCCAATAAACTATTTTTTCTTTTTTCAATGCTGGGAATTAAGTAAAAAGCCTTGTGCATGCTGAGCATGTGCTTTACCATTGAACTACACCCCTCACTTCCTATCTACCTTTATACTCGATTTTGCAAACTTGAGACTTTTATACTTGTTTTTATGAAGCTGATACTTCCCTAGCACTGTGAAACTGAACATGGATTTCTACACAGAGCTTCTGGCTCTAAGAACTACATTTATCCAGTTCAGCTTCTTCCCAATATTGTCCTAGTGACATTTATTTAGTAAACATTCCTCAAGGCCTACCCACCTAGTACAACGCTGAGTTTACTCTCTAATAAACAACTTTTACTTTGTGAGGCAGCCAATTCCACTTCTAAATGGTTTGACATCAATTATCTGAGACTTAATTAGCTATTCTGAGGCCTAAATGAGTAGCTCCCCAATCCCATTAGTGACTACCCACTAGTCAGCAGTTGGTGTGATATCCAGGGAGCCTCGTGTTTCCCCAATATATCAAAACCACAGCCGCTCATGTTTCTATCTAGGAATCACCCAATATGGTTCAGGATGCCTGCTATGTTCTCTTTCCAGTGACAAGTGTCTTCTTAATCTGTTTTCAGGTGCACATACTTCAGGGAGACAAGGGAGAATGTATAGCAGTTCCTCATGACTTCTGGTCTTTACAATAAAAGGGCTCAGTGGAATTATCCATATACTTAACATCCAAAAGACATTACTAAGATTACTGAACAGCATGACCACAGAGTTAGATATTTTAAATATCATGTTGCAAGACCACAGGGCTGGATTATAAGGAGCCTACAGGTGACAGAGAGTATCTGGTTCTAGTCCACTCTCTCCTCTTTGACCTACAGCTCTGAAAATAGATTCCTCTCAGTGAGTCCTTCCAGCATATACCTCAGAAGCATGTGCAAAAGAGGGCAGTGAGCTTCTCAGCTGCTGTGGGCCACTTTACTTGCCATCCAAGAATGGGAATGCCAGGGAATATTCCCACCCGCAGTAATACGTGGCCAAAAATCTTGTCAAAAATAGAAGAAATATCCCAGTTCGAGCCCAAATACCCACAGACCTGACACAGTGTCTCTGACTTCTCGGCTGGTCCTCTCATCTAGCAGCACAATCTGCCTTCCTTCCAAGGGACTAGTGGGCAAAGCTGTGTTGCAGCAAGAGGTGGCCGAAATGTTCCCCAAGAATTGTGCAAGGACGGCTTTCCTCCCTTGGCACCCTATGGAGGAAATCCTTCCACAAAAATTTTGTCTAGCTTTTCCAGGATGAAAATGCACTGGGCAGCTCCTATTCAAATGGAAAAGTTCCTCCTTTTCTATGACTGTGTGCAGCGGGCAGAACCACTGGGGCGCACAGGAGGCAAGGCGGGCTGCGCTATACTGGTGTTTCAGCAGATTTCTCCCTCACACTGTAACACGGGTTACCAAGTTCAGAGAGCTCTCCTGTATGACGCGTGTAGTCCATAGCCACTGTTGATCCATACTTGTGACACAGAAAAGGAGGCCTAGAAGAGTTGTTTTCCTTTCCAAGGATCACTTTTAAGGTGGATGGCATACTTGAAGTTAGAAAGAAAAATTTATTCCATTTCCTCCAAATGATTCTCAAATAGAGGGTGAAAGCTGCCACACTTCAGTTCTGCAGTGGTACAATGAAGACTCAGACACAACTATCAGGCAGCCTGCTAGAATGGGCGTGGTATGCTGTGGTCACTGGAGCCCAGTATTTCTGTGTTGGGGGGGCAGGATCTAGAACAGTTACCCCACTACCACCAGCGTTCTGAACTGGGGAAACAAAAGTACCTTGTTTGTACCTACAAAAGTGGTGCTGATGAGACAGATGTCATTTCCTAAACAGCTTTCCAGTTTTCAGTTTGAATATGTCTGGTCATGTCATGTCCTTGCTCAGATGTTTCTAGTAAACATTCATTACCTACAACAACAGGGAATCTGACTATACAGTACAATCAGCTATGGGCATTAGAAGGAAAAATACATGCTAATACATGACCTGGTCCTCTTCCCAAAGAGTCAACACACTTGGGATCTAGGTATATTTGTAAAGTTTTCCATATGACTTATAGGTTGAAAGCTACTGACCTACAAGAGGAAGTCTCATGTTGTCTGTGCTAAACACTCTGTTCTGGCAACTACATATCTTCTGTTTTACATTCTAGTAGCAGCACTCCACATGCACTTCTGCACAGCCTCAGCCTGCTTCTGAGACTCTGAAACAGCCACCAAAGCTTCATTGTAGGTATAGAAGAGCAGCCACCTGTAATTGAGGGAGGGAGGCCACCTTTCCCGAGCTTTCAACATTGCCAGGCTGAAGGCCACCAGGCTGATCTTACACACACTTTATCCTAGTGGTTATAGCGACTATAGTAAAGCTATTTGTTTGCATGTCTGTCTCTTCGCTGAACCATGAGCTCCTAGAAAACAGACCTTGTCCTTTTTTGTCTCTGTGTCCTGCCACAGAGAAGGACAGATACAGCAAAATATAGTCCTATGACGTGAAAAGTAATCAATACATTTTCTATGCATGAACTAACAAATGCTCCCCTGTGAAAGTAATGTACCACCCAATACAATAACAAAGAAGAATATTGGCTTTATTTCACTTTTGCTGAGCAAAGGAAAACCTGAACGGATGTAGTTACTAATTTTTATTCAGCTAGAGCCTCAGGTTTTATGAGCTCTTCCAGTACAAAACAAGAGAAGACTCTGGGGGCAGGAGCTGTTGATCAATGAGAGGCAACGCTGCTTTCATCTTCTGTCCAGCTCATGGCAGAGGGTCTCACATGCCTTCAGCTCCAGCCTTAGACATCTCCAAAAGAAAACTCAGAAGAAAGAAGCTGGCAGGTGAACTGGCAAAATGCAGATATTTTTATGTGACGTTTAAAGTTTTCTGAATAGCATTTTTCTGTGCTACAAGCTCATAGGATCTAAAATGTGACTCAGAACACTGACTGTGGTGCCAAGGTTTTTATTTTTAGACTTTTTAGCAGAGAATATGTCCATAAATTCAACCTATACAACTACAAATCCGCTAAACTTCCTCCTGGAGAACAGAAAGACACTTGGCATTTCTCAGATAATATTTTATTTGCATATATAGTCATGCTAGTAAAATTTTGGTAACTATGGAAGAATTAATAACTGAAGCTCTACGTGATTCCCATGGTTGCTGCTAAAGTTGGCAAAATATCCTGAGACACAGAATAACTTTCCTATTGAAATGTGCATGGGTGGACTGTTCAGTTTTTTTCACAGCGGGCTTGTGGTGTAAGTGCGTACTCAGACAAGTGGCCGGGGGAGGGTAACAGAAAGACCACAGTTCTGGGAGAGAAAATAAGACCAGAGAAAATTGAATGGTATGGTAAAAATACTTATGCTTTGTACCAACTTTACTTTGCTATTCAAAATCTTAGTTTTTCATTGTCACATCTCTCTTTAATTGTCTTTACTGAGGTATAATTTATATACAATAAAAACACCTTTAAATGTATAATTTGATGCATTCGGAACAAATGCACACACCTACGTAACCACCTGAATCTGCTTATGGAACATAACCTCTCCCCAAATGTTCCCATGTATTTCTTTGTAGTCAACCCCGATTCTCACCTCTCTGATTTCTATGACTGATGGTTAATATGACTCGTTCTTGGACTTCATATTAGTACATTAATGTGGCATACACTCTTTGGGGATTTGCCTTTTCTACATAATGTCTATGGATTTCAGTCATGTTGTTGCTTGTATCAGTAGTCTATTCCTTTTCATTACTGAGTAGTATTCCAGCACAATTTATGTCATCCCCAGATAGTGACCACATAGATGATCCATTCCAACACATTATTTGCCTTGTTGACAAAATGGATACGTTGGACCAAAGCAGACTTAATTTTTTTTTCTAAATAAAAATGAACATAAGTCAATTTTGTCAAAAATAGCATAGTCTCACACACACACACACACACACACACACACACACACACACACACACAGAGAATGTCAGGGCGGGGCTGGGACAAGTAAGGAGATTCCACTCAAGGCTCTCTTTTGCCTGGTGTTTCAAAGCTGGTTTACCAAATCACTGCAACTTAATGCATTCCCCTCTCTGGTCATCCAAACTTAATTCCAAATTATACCTGTTTTTAAAAACCTTTTTTATTCAAAAAGCATAAATACTCGCCTTTGTTCATTTATTTGCTAAGCTTTAAATTGGATGGAGTGACTAAATTAGCAAATCTTTGGATTTCCTTTTTTTTTGCCTTGTCTTAGGTTCTTTACTGCTCATAGGCCTCAGATCTAGCAGTGCAAGGAAACTAAGAAAATCCCAAGAGTCAGTCCTCATCTCTTAGATTTCCCATTTATCAAGGTAAAGATAAAGCAGAAAACAAAGTTAATGAGAAAAAAGGAAAACAGCGTACATTCTTTATGAAGGAAAGTAAGAGGTTAGAAGAAAAAATAAATAGTGATCATTTTCTTCAGTTCCATGGAAATATGTACTTAAAGAAAAAAATTGCAAATAAAACATCTGGTGTTGTGGGAATATAGTAGAGGAAAAATCAATGCTTTTTATCTGCAATTCTTGTCCAACAAACAAATTATATATTGCCTATCCAGGATTCAGAATATACTTAACAAAGGTTTGCTATATCTTGTTCTAAAGATATTTTATAGTACACCAGCAGAAATAGAAAAACCCTTTTATCAGTAACAGCAAAAAAGACATGGGCTTCAGTAGGAGGTCTATTTCAGTATGAATGGGAGAAACTGAGTGGCTGCTTAAAAAAAAGATCACATATAAAAAAATACAGGCAGCACATTTCCAAGGGTCTTTTCCCTAAGGGGAAAACGGAAAACAATCCACCTGTCATTAACTCAGTTATTAACCATGCTTAGGTCACAGACTGTCTGAAAATTTAATGAAACTTATGGTCCAGTCTTTCCAGAAAAGCAATCACGTGACTGCACAGATCCACAGATCCTGCTCTCTGAAGGCCTGGGGTGCAGCCTTTAAAGGTCTGGGGGCCCAGCTGGAGAATTAGATTTAGACAGAGGAGATCTGATTAAATGAATCATTCACCAATGAGATTTTTGCTGATAATTCAAATATGACCAATATCCAAAGCTGAGAAAATAACTCTCTTCCTAATCCAAATGCCAAATTCAAACATGGTAGAATGTGAAGATGACTTTTTTGAATTCCAAAAGTTATTTAACATCTTCACAGGAAGTTCATATTCAGAGGCAAAAAGGAACCACGGGAAGACAGAATGCCTTCAGATATCCATTCCCCAAAGACTACATCCTTCACCTGAGGGTTTACTGACAAGTCTGGACAATCTGAATGCACAGTATCAGGTATCTTCCATTTCTAATGTAAAAGGCAACAGAAGAGCTAGAAAAATTATACATGAACAGACTAAAAATAATGATTAAATTTGGGAAAATTCAGAACTAACAGTGCAAAAACAGAATTCAAGGAATCTAGGTTATAAGGGAGGTATCTAGGGCAGACAGAACAATAGCTCAAAATATGCCAATGTTTAATCCTCAGAACCACTGAATACTGCTTTACATGGCAAGAGGGACAGCTAATCTGATTAAATTTATATCCTGGAAAATGGGAAATTATCCTGGATTATCTAGGTCAGCCCAATCTAACCACAAAGCTCTGTTAAGCAGGACACAGAGGTCAGCATTGGGCCACATGGAGAAGAAAAGGAGATATGACCCAGGGACTATGCTGCATGCCTGTACACCCAGCACTCAGGAGGCTCAGGCATTAGGGCTGCTCCAAGTTTGAGGCCAACCTGAGCTACATAGTGAGTGAGTTCAAGACCAGCCTGAACTACATGGTGAGACTCTGTCTCAAAAAAAAAGAAGTGACAAGGAGGCTGGGACTAGTAGACCAGTTCTAAATGACAATCAGTTTTCCAGTCAACCATTTCTTGCGTGTCTTATTTTAACTGGATCTTCTGCTACCCTGTGAGGTTGGACATATGTTTTCCAGTTAAAGGATTTAGCAACTAGGATTGTGTCATTTGCTCCACTTCTTGGGATCTGTGTCACTTTGCCCAGGAAAGGGTCACACAAGGCCCATGGTTCTGACAGAACTTCGAATTGAGAGTACACCACTGTTAGGACTTGTGTCTACCTGTCCCCAAAGCTTCTGTGGACATGGGTGGGGATCTTCAGAGGTGGCTGTATCTAAGTGTGAACCTGGGATTAAGTGTGCTGCTGGGGTTAAAGGTGTGATGCTGGCATCAAAGGCGCATTCACTTGGTTTGGCAGAGCTCTGGCTGTGAGTAACGGCAAGGCCCACCTTGGGTGTGAGTGCTGCCTGCTCCAAGGGTGTGGGGCCTAGACAGAAAGAGGGCTGCTGTGTGGCTTGCTGTGTTTGTTGTCTTCTGTCTACCATGAACTATTTCTTCCTCTGTGATGACCCTCTGCCTTGGTGCTAGCTGATTATGGACTTAAACCTCTACAAACTGTAAGCTAAATAAACCTTTCCCCTTACAACTTTGGGTGTGAGACATTTTGCCTCAGCCACAAGATAAGTACCTAAGAGAACTACCAATACAAACTAGGACCACGAACATGCTAAAGAAAAATGAAAGAAAAAAGAAGGTACTTTGGTCTAAATGTCTGTGTCTTGCCAATCCCGAATTCACTAATGGGATGGTGATGGGAGGTGGGCATTTACTGAGTGATTAGGTCTCCAGGGGAAATTCCTCACAGATGGGATTAGTGTCCCTACAACAAAGGCCTCAGATAGCTGCCTTGAACTTTGCACCCTGGGAGGATACAGAGAAAAGGAACCTTTATGAACCAGGAAACATATTCAGCAGACATCAAACCAGCTAGCTGGCACTTGATCTTGGAGGTTCCAGCTTCTAGAACTGTGTAAAACAAATTTTTGTGGCCTATAAATCATTCAGTTTGTATTTTATTATAACACCCCAAACCGACAGTGAACTGCCTTATTTCAAGCATTTTAGATCCTAGATATTCAAGAATGACATTTCTGAGATCCCTTTTTAAGAGAAAAGAAAAATTTCCAGACACAAAGTGAGCCCAGTGGGCAAACATCAAGTGGTCTGGGAGGTAGGATGCCGTTACGAACCAGTGAACCGTCTCCACTTGGTATTCAAATCCACCAGACCTGATGCTGCTGCAGCAACTCCAGGCTTTACGGTTCACAGGAGGAGAATGGAAAGGCTGCTGCCCAAAATAGTTTAATAAGGCCAGCAATGATTCAGAGTCATAACAGGCCGAGGCAGCAGACGCCTGCAAACTGTGGCCCATCTGAAAGGGGTTCCACTGTTCAAGGTTAAAATGGAGATGAAAAAGGAAAAGGACGTTGAATTATACATGTTCAAGGGAAAAAGATCATTAACACCACCTGCAAACTCCCAGGAGGAAGTCAAACCTGAGGCAGTGCCTTGACAATACATTAACATTTAGACCACTTTCTGTCTCAGCAGATTCTGTGTCGGTCCTCAGATTTACTGAGCAATTTCATGTGTATAGAATATCTAGATTTATGAATATGTAAGCAGAATATGAGATAAAAGTATCCATTAAAACTAGAAGGATACTGACAAGCAGAGACCAGTCTGACACCCAGACCAGATTCACCCCACAATATGAACACTTAAACCATGAATCATTTTTCTGATTATGATTCTATTCCCAAAGAAAGCTAACTAGTCCTTGAGCAAAGCTTTAAGCTTATTATAACAAAGAGAAAGAAAATTTGCTCCTACATAATTTATTTATCTTAAATTTCATTTGAGGCAAGAATTTGCTTATGCCTCTAGTTCTTTGAATTTAATATTTAAATAATTAACTATGAGAAAAACTGATGAGTAGATTAATACCTGCTTTCAAACTACCAAGTTTCAGACTTTCAACCAAATGTACAGGGAAACACACTTGTATAAGATATTCACAAGTACTATGTATGACATAAAAGGAAAGGTAAAATAGTAAGTCCTATGACTTGTCGACATCACATCAGTTTGGTCTAGAAGTAACCCTGTAGGTAAAATAAAAAAAGCAAAGTTTGAAAGAAAGAAGGCATGGTACTCAGGGAGACTAGAGCCTGTGTGTGACAGGTCTCAAATGTGAATCCCAGAGAGGCAATATTCTCAGCTGGAGCCAAGATGTACAGCTTAAATACAATGGAAAATAAGGCCATACAAGAGCAGGTTTATTTGAAAAGTTAAATCTCATCACTTTGATGTAAGTCTCATTTGAAAACTACCAGCATTAATCATTTCAATAAACTTTTATTGAAAAATTACACATACAGACACAGCATGCTCAACACTCATCTTACTGACAAGTGTACGTCTTTTTTACTGAATTTTGAAAAACAGTATTTTCATTATAACCCTTTCAGGTATCGAAGTGATAAGCTTTAACGTCAAAAAATCAAGTTCCTTGTAACAAAGATACTATCTTCAGTAAAAGAATATAAGTAAACTTGTCAACGAAACAGGATGCTTCCATCAACTGCTAGAAAACAATGCACCTACTGTGTCTAAATGGGAAACAACCCTCATACAATGCTTGTTTTACCCAAATACACCTATCTGTGGGCCCCAAGTCCTGAGCAGTAGCATAAAGTACGGTGTGGTCTCAGCATGAGTCCAGGCTGGTCTTCTCAAGATGAAATTAGAACTAAGGATTAACAATACCAGAGAAACTCAGTATAATCGCCCATATGATTTTATCCTCTAAATAAAGACTATAAATCTGAGTCTACCATGCTGCTTTTCTTTCATCAATCTTTTCTAGACACATTTCACCCCTGAGAAGCAATGTAATGGCCAAGGCTGGAATCTGGCCAACTTTCATGCGCTTCTATTCTTTGGCTCAGAGTTCAATACTGTTAGACTTTTGGCAGTAAACAAATGCAAAAGCCAGATAGGACACTTTTGCTGAAATGCTTTTTGTGAGGAATTAATTAGCCCCACTGCATAAGTGTGCCTCATTTATGTAATGCACGATCTTGAAAATTGTATGTAGCCATTAGAAATGTATTATAAGGATCCTATAGTGATTCTGTCTTTAAGACCCTTTTTTTTTTTTTAGGTTTTTGGAGACAGGGTCTCGCTTTGTGGTTCAGGCTGGCCCTCAGCTCAGCCTCAAACTCACATCACAATCCTCCTGCCTCTGCCTCCCGAGTGCTGGGATTACAGGCGTGAGCCACCACGCCCGGCACTGTGGTATGTGGTACTGGTTGCTGCTGGGTGTGGGTCTCCACACCCAGTATTG
>PVIR01013967.1:0-15751 GCA_004026965.1 Petromus typicus | reverse complement strand
AGCCCCCTTTAAGACCCTTTTTGAAAAGTATCTGTAAGGTTGTTCTTCAGTAAATGGTTTGTACTAATAAAAAAAAGAAAGAAAGAAACCCAGAAAATATATAAATGAATAGAAAATTGGTTAAATAATTCATGTTATAATAACCTACATCTTTTAAAACAATAAAACAGGCACAAGGTAGATTTTTTTAACTTAAAAACAATGACAGATGTATGGAAAATTGTGAACCCACTACCCAGGACTCAGCAAAGTGAATCATATATGTAATTACAGCTAAAAACAGGAAATTAACATTGGATACAATATAATTAATTATACTACAATTTAGGAAGTAACATTATAGTAAACTATAGAGATTACTGAGAAATTTACCAGTGCATGCACATGCTCATCTGTGTATTGTGTACAGTTCATAAAACTGTAACATATAGAGATTTACATACAACTACCACAAGACACAGAGCTATTCTTCTCATGAAGGAACCTCAAATCTTTTGTACTACAAGAAATGTTCTGTATCTTAATCTAGGGAACTATTATGTTGTATACTTAGGGCTTATACATTTAAGATTATAAATTCTGCCTCAATTTAAAAAGAATGAAGCTCTTTTGGCTGACACAATACTTAGGTTACAAAAAAGAAGAAAGGTACAAAGTAGCATTTATAGGCCGATTACTTTTACTGGGCATGATGGTATATGCCTGAAATCACAGAACTTGGGAGGGTGAAGCAGGAGAATCACTGCAAGTTCAAGGACGGCCTAAGTGACACAGTGAGTTCAAGTATTCCCTGAACTACATGGTGAGATACTGTCTCAAAAAAAAAAAAAAAAAGACGCATCACTTTTAATTAATATATGAGTCCAGAAAACAAAGTTCTCCCTAACTAGCAACATTTTAATTTTCCTTGTATAAATACTATTCCTGTTTTCTGGTATAAATTTTGTAATAAAAATTGATTTGTAAAAATGAAAAGACCAAAAACAACAACAAAAAGTTTGTATAGCCTTAATTAGAACTGTTTCTGCCACCATTTAATTCATTTGCAGATTTCTCTTGGTTGAACTTCACTGTCTCCAGCACAGTCCTTTCTACTGTTCCTCTTAAAAGGCAAACTCTACCAACTTTATAATGAAGAAGCCCTGAAATACTGCTCTAGAATAGCTGAAGTGAAAAAGCCCTTCTCTGCAAAGTTCACCGTGTTAGAGTATATAAGAAATTTTCAAAGGAAGATAAACAGTGAATACAGATTGTAATTGATGGCTAAATCTTTTGCAAATTATTAAAAGAAAAAAAAATTTTTGATAAAGCTTTTAATGATCACAGACAAATGTGTTAAAATTAGTTGATAGTGCTGCAGGACCTCAAGATGCATAAACACAAATCTGCTTTTAACAAGTCAAAACTGTAAAACAATTAACCAAGTTCTCATACCACCAGTGAGAATACATCTCTTGGATTATAGAAAACTAAACAGCCAATTCTATCAAGAATGGAAAAGTAGAATTCTCAAAAAGGAAGACCCTGGCTTTAGCCTTGGAAAGCTTCTAATTGGGGTCTGTCAGATGAAAGCGAGAAAAAGATAGCGAGGGGATCAGACACAGCACTGCCCGCAGGAGAACAGGTCAGTGCAGGCTCAGGAAAAAGCAATGGAAGATGATTCCGGAAATAATCTGGAATATCATACAAGTTTGTCTACTTTATCTTATGTACAGAAGGAAGCCAAGGGTTTTATAGCAGACAACCAGATCAGTAACTGTGTCAAAGTGATCTGAAATGGGCAGAACGGAGCTGGAAGATAAATAACCAAACTCTGAACATCATACAAAAAACGCTGAAGGGGCGCTGAATAGGAGCAGGACAACAATTATAAGACAATTCAATGAATCAAGTTTTACTTGAATGTTTAATGATATAAATGGTATCATACAGTAAATAAGCTACCACTCAAATTTTGCTTGATATAATTCTTAAGATTGACCCATAATGCTATATATACAGAGAATTCTAGATCTTTCATTTTTAGCTCTTCTGTAAAACCTAATTGATTGAATATCACAACTATTTACCCATCTTGTTCATGGACATTTAAATTCTACTTTTTTTTTTTTTAAGGTTTTTTTTAGGTTTTTTTGAGACAGGGTCTCGCTTTGTGGTTCAGGCTGGCCCTCAGCTCAGCCTCAAACTCACATCACAATCCTCCTGCCTCTTCCTCCCGAGTGTGGGATTACAGGCGTGAGCCACCACGCCCGGCACTGTGGTATGTGGTACTGGTTGCTGCTGGGTGTGGGTCTCCACACCCAGTATTGTTATGTGGTTACCGGGGAATCAAACCCGGGTCCTTGCGCTTGCAAGATAGGCGCCGGAACCACTGAGCTAACTCCCCGGCCCCCTAAATTCTACTTTTTTGTTCTAACAAACAATACAGCCGTAAACAAAGTACATATACTCCCAATACATGTATATGATACTTTTTTACATATCTGTATATAGAGCTGTAGATTTACAGTATGGGTATGAAACATCTTAAACCTAGCTAAATTATTCTCTAAACTAGTTATTCCAAAGCATATTCTCATATAAAACAGAACTTTCCCTTTTACAGTACCCATACTCGGATAGTCAAACTATTTAATTTGAACAAATCTCTGAGTATAAAATACATAGTCTTAGGTCAGGGATGTAGCTCAGTGGCACCACACCTGCATGGCAAGCACAAGGTCCTGAGTTCAACTTCTGACACAGGGGGAAAAAAAAGAACACATGGTCTTATTTGGGTTCTATATTATGTTTCTAAGATCAAGAAATATTTCTAAAATATTGGTTTCAAATTCCATGAATTAGGAAGAGGTCAGTGAAGAAAAGGGAGGAAAACTATGAAACTCTGCTCTGCTTGGGTAACAACTGAATCTTTGATGATGCTGTCAAGCCACTGAATTAGGCCTGGCTGAAACTGCCCTACTTCTAGGCTTGTTTTACAGAGCCTCTTCAATTTGGGTTTTCAGCTGCTTTCATTGAAAATCCTCCTGATGGTCAACTGTTTCAAAAGTTATGGGCAGGCTAGGACATTATTAGGAGACCCCGGGAAACAGTTATAATCTAGAATGAGATGGCCCAGGTCAATCACTGAAAAGGTGGGAAAAATCAATAATCCTAGAGACTATAAATAAGGTTTGGAGAATTTCTTCTTAGTAACCTCTGTCTCTAGATAAAATGAAGACAAATTCAGAGGTTGAGCATGAGACTGTAGAAAAAAGTTGTACTTTTTGATGAAAATAATAAAGGTAGGAAACAGTTGCTACAGAAACGGAAAAAGATACAAACTTTGAAACTATAAAAAGATTTCCAGGTTATCTTAATGGCTTCTGTTAATAGTAAAATCATAAATTTGTAAGGAGCCAACAATCATAGTTGTAGAATAAATACAAGGGTAGAAGTAGACTGCTGTTGAACCTGGTTTGGAGAGAGAGATACAGTACAGAAAATCCAGGGTGATGAGATTGCTGCTGCCTGTAACAAACCATCACAATGCTCGACTGTACAGCTCAGATCCGTCAGAGAAGTACAGATCAGACAAGCCAAGGAAACAGGGCACATCAAGGCAATCAATTCATAATGAGTCTAAAACACAGGTTTAATGAGAGAAAAGATAGGCAGGTAGGAAGAGCAGGGGCTTCGCCAGGAAAAGGCATGCAGAGCTCACTTGCTGCAGCCAGAGTGTTGCAGTGTGGCCATCGAATGTGTTGCTGAGGTGTTGTGGGAGGTCACTGAAGCCAGCACTCAGAGAACAGCGGATGAGGATGTCCCTAGTGCAGACAAGGCAGAGGGCAAGCTCAAGTCAGCGCTGCACCGAAATCAAACACCTCCCAGAACACTCTTCTTCACATTTCTTTAGGAATTCTATTAGCCTTCACAGGAGTTTCAGGTAGATTACCTCATACAACACACAGAAAAAAGTTTGCCCTGAACCTTGGAAAATCTAGAAATCTTAGTCTCTTATGAGACAACTCGTCTACTTGGGTCTCCCTTCTTATCGGTTCAGTAGTGCTCTTCAGGAATAAAATGACAGAGGCTGAAGCAAATGGAATACATGGAAGATGTGTCTGAAAGCCTCTGCTGCTGGTATTGTCTTCATTCTCTTCCCATTGCGACCTGCCAGGTTAAGGTGACAATGATTGTTTCCAGCTTCGACGGAAACCTCAACAGCTCCTGCCTAGCTTGCCGACCTTAGAGCTCTCTGCACTGAAAGCATCCCACACATGGTACCAAATTAGCCTCCTAGAGTAGCTACTGATCCTCCTGTTCTTCTCCACAAAGGCCTGCAGTGACTCATCTTCACCCAGGGCCCTCGCTTTCAAGCTAGGCTTTCACAGCCCCTAGCCACAGGCCATACTGTTCCAACCACAGAAAAAAAGCAATGGTGATATGTTCTCAGCCGCAGAAAGAAAAGGACAGATGTAAAGTTTCCACTTTAACTTTTTCTCTTTCAGATTTTCCTTTTTTTCATATACTTCTACTTCTCCTCAATGGTATGTAGTAGAAGAGATAACTACCATAAAATAATTCACTCAGTTATTTGAAGTATAACTGTAACTGCATGGAATTCTATATGAAAAATCAAAAACAAATGATATACAAAATAGTCTTGAGCCAGGGACACATCTAACTGGTAAAGTGTTTAGTATGCTCAAAACCCTAGGTTTGATTACTCACCCCGAAAAAGAGAAAATAAAGTATAACTATGTAGGGATGGTATTCAAGGTCCTCCCAAGTTATAGCCCACTTGATTCCCTTCCAATGTTCTCATGTTTTTCTCTGGTTACTCTAAGTCCAAGGAAGGTTGGACTGGCTTCCTAGTTTATTCAGGACCACACCTGCCTTTCTCTGAGTAACACATAACACAAGAAGAACGAGCTTTATTCCTTAAGACTTGCTCTCTGTCTGTTCCACATATTTGGCCATCAAGAGAGACACACTGAGTCCAAATGGCTCTGTGGCCTTAGCCTTCCCTTCACACCTTCAGACCTGAGGGTAAAACCCCCTTCATGGGTTTTATACCTCAGAACTTTATAAAGAAAATCATGAACTCATATAATATAGAATGGAATAAACCAAATTTACTAAATAGTAAACTTATTATAGATATTCTTTTACACAAGTAATATAATGAATATCTACTTCTAAATGCAATTAAGTACCACCACTCTTGATGGCTACCTAAAGCCGAGGGAGTAGAAGCCAAATGAGTCCATCTCCCAGCCAGGCACTCTGCTCCTGTCACGTCTGACATTTAGATCATCCACAGGCCTCCACTCTGTCCCAAGATAATCTATGCATTCCATGCTGACTGCTACCAGGGCTATCAATCCCCAGTGTATCCTGGTATCAGATCTCATCTACTAAACCAGACAGCATTCAGAATTCCTGAAATATTAAATTAGGACAAACTACAGACTGTGTTTCTAAGGGAGTGATTATTTACCTCTTTCAGGTACAAATCTTCACTCCCTTCTCTGATACCTCAGGCCCAGAAATATTTAGAACTATTTTCTTTAAACTTTAAAAAGCTAATATGGTATCTATGTTATGTATTTTATAACACTTCCAGCAGGGCTTGAAGCATTACCTTACAGTCAAAATCAGTAATATTTTTCCATGAACGGCCATATTTATTTTGTGAGAGGAGACCATGGACAGCCTCATGGCAAGCAGGGTACTTTACCATTAGTTGAGATTAAACCCAACAAAACAAAAACATGATACCATTCATATTTCAAAACTGTCCAAAAGACCATCTTACAAACAACTAAAACACCAGCACATAAAGAGCAGGCAGCACTCTAGCTCCTTCTGGGCAGATAAAATGTTACAATGGTGCCTCCACAGAGGGCTATCCTTTGTGTGGCCCCAAAGACAGCACTGACTAGTGACTACAGAAACACCCATGAAAAAGCTAATATCAGCAAGTTTTCCCCAACTGAGTTATGTGATAAGCCATAAATCCTCACTAGAGTCTATCCTGATGGTCGCAGCAAGAGATGTTTAATTATACGAGCTTATGCTCCTCTGTGGTTGCCGTGGGGCAGTGCCCTGTGTTGTGTTCATTGGTTATGTTCATGTTGAGACTCTGTCCCTTTTCCTCCCAGGTACACAGAATCAGACCACACCAAGTCATGACAGTGAGTGAGACAAAGACGCAGCCTGTACACGCACATCTGCATCTCTCAGAGGCTTAAAACGTAGGCCAGAAGTACAGCTCAGTGTGAAGGCCCTGGGTTCGAACTCCAGCACTAAAACATAAAAAAAGCTGCAGCAAGGTTTAACAACCAGTGGATTGTCTTCACATTTTAAAAATACATAGGAAGGGGCCGGGGAGTTAGCTCAGTGGTTCCGGCGCCTGTCTCGCAAGCGCAAGGACCCGGGTTCGATTCCCCGGTAACCACATAACAATATTGGGTGTGGAGACCCACACCCAGCAGCAACCAGTACCACACACCACAGTGCCGGGCGTGGTGGCTCACGCCTGTAATCCCACACTCGGGAGGCAGAGGCAGGAGGATTGTGATGTGAGTTTGAGGCTGAGCTGAGGGCCAGCCTGAACCACAAAGCGAGACCCTGTCTCCAAAAACCTAAAAAAAAAAAAGGAAGTAGGGAGGAAATGAAATAGACAAAGAAGGCAAATGTATCTCCACAAACAGAAACACAGTAATCTGAGTACATATTTGTTGGAATGAATACATTACTAAAGAAAACAGGATCAAGTGTTTGTGTCGGATTTGTGCCATCATTTTGTATGAGGTAGGTCAGTTTGCATTTCCCTAGACTGGCCAGATCACAAGGCATACCTACACTGGGACCCAGTTGAATGGAAATGCAATACAATATGTTTTAAATGCTTGATTCTTCTCCATTGATCATTGAGCTCAATTGTGACACTTTTGTGAACAGGACACAAAGCTCCAGAGATGTATCTACACTTCTTCAAAGTTTTATAATTGAGAATGCAGAATTTCCCTGAAATTTCTGGGACCAGGATTGAGATTGTTCAGGCACATTTATCTATAGTCCTTCATTTTAAAAAACCTGTATAGAGTAACAGTCCCAACTGCTACCACTTCCCTGTCCCCATTCCCACATCCAACATCATCTCCGCAATAAAGCAACACACTGATAATCAGAAATCTGTCATCTCGGGGCTGGGGATTTAGCTCAGTGGTTCTGGTGCTTGCCTTGCAAGCATAAGGTCCTGAGTTTGATCCTGAGTGCCCCCCCCAAAAGCAATATATCATCTCAAATCTTACTGCACAGTTTCTATATTTGCTTTTGTGGGCTATTTTAATGAACTAAATAGGAACATACCTTTCTAAGAATTCTATTAAACTAGATAAGATCAGGGTTAGCACTATAACTGCATCTATATATATCTCCAAGGAAACTCATCTCATATTAGAGTCACGCTGAGAAACAGATCTAATTTTGAAGCAAATCTAGCAAATAAAATTTAATAAAGTACAAACGTGAGAATAAGAAAAGCCTTCGTGTTTCTTGGTGCTGACTATATCTTCCTTCTGACAGAAGTAAATCAGGATGGACTGTTGAAGATGTTACCACCCAGAATAAATATAAACAGGTTATTTTCGGGGCCAAGGATATAGCTCAGTGGTTCTGGCGCCTGTCTTGCAAGCGCAAGGATCCGGGTTGAGTCCCCGGTAACCACATAACAATACTGGGCAGGGAGACTCATGCCCCGCAACAACCAGTACCACATACCACAGTGCTGGGCATGGTGGCTCACGCCTGTCATCCCAGCACTCGGGAGGCAGAGGCAGGAGAATTGCTGTGATGTGAGTTTGAGGCTGAGCTCAGGGCCAGCCTGAACCACAAAGCGAGACCCTGTCTCAAAAAACCTAAAAAAAAAAAGAATTGCTGAAGTTGGGCTCCCATAGTCATTTCAATGAAATCAGATATAAAACCAGAAATACTGAAAGCACCAAGAGACGTCACAGGAGAAATCATTACAGCCATAACCACAGGCAAAGAGTTCCTAAACAAAACTCCAAAAGCACAGGAAATATTAAGAATCAATGAATGGAGCTACATCAAATTAAAAAGTTTCTGCATGCCAAAGGAAAAAGGAGTGAAGTGACAATCACATGACTGGAAAAAGTTTTGCTAGTTACTCTTAGAGGACTAAAATCTAGAATAATATAAAGAACTTAAAAATTAACTCTCATAAAATAATGAACCCAATAAAAAAGTAAGTGAATGAACTGAATTTTAGATACTTGTCCAAAGAAATTCAAATGGTCAAAAACAATATGAAAGGGCCAGGGATTTAGCTCAGTGGTTCCAACACCTGCCTTGCAAGTGCAAGGGCCCATAGCCACATACAACAATGTTGGGTGTGGTGATTCACACCCACCAGCAATCAGAACCACATACTACAATGCTGGGTGTGGTGGCTCATGCCTGTAATGCCATCACTTGGGAGGTAGAGCCAGGAGGATTGCCCTGAGTTCAAGGCTGAGCTCAGGGCCAGCCTGAACTACAAAAAGCGAGACCCAGTCTCAAAAAAAAAAGAAAAATGTTCAAATATGTAGTCATCAGAAAAATGAAAATTAGGGGCCGGGGATTTAGCTCCGTGGTTCTGGCGCCTGTCTTGCAAGCGCAAGGACCCGGGTTCGATCCCTGGTAACCACATACCTATACTGGGTGTGGAGACTCACACCCAGCAGCAACCAGTACCACATACCACAGTGCCGGGCGTGGTCGCTCAGGAGGATTGCTGTGATGTGAGTTGGAGGCTGAGCTCAGGGCCAGCCTGAACTACAAAGCAAGACCCTGTCTCAAAAATCCTAAAAAAAAAAAAAAAAAAAAAAAAGAAAAGAAAAAGAAAAATGAAAATTAAAGCTACAATGAGATTCCATCAGAATAGTTATTATCAAGAATACAAAAAGGCAGCATGCTTCCTTCAGAAGCACAAGGTCCTGTGTTCAATCCCTAGTACCACCAAAAAAGGAGGGACAATAAAAGAATGCTGCTACACGAGTAAGTGAGGAGACTTACCATATTGTTGACAGGAAATAAACTAGTACAATACTATGAAAATCTGCACAGAAATTCCTCAGAAGACTAAACATAGAAATACCATATGACCCCATGATATCACTCCTGGGCATATCCTTGAAATTGTAATTAAAGACTGCA
Organism: Petromus typicus; assembly: GCA_004026965.1. Classification (NCBI taxonomy): domain Eukaryota; kingdom Metazoa; phylum Chordata; class Mammalia; order Rodentia; family Petromuridae; genus Petromus; species Petromus typicus. The sequence goes on along the minus strand of PVIR01013967.1, from coordinate 6,544 downwards.
TATTATAGTGATACATACATACCCGTTTGTAGCAGGACACTTTGCAATAGTTAAGCTATGAAATCAGTATAAAAACCTGTCAATAGATGAATGAAGAAAATGTAGTATATATACATACACAGTGGAATCCTACTCAACCATAAGAAATGAAATTATGTGATTTGCAGGGAAATGGACGGAACCAGAAACTATCTTGTTAGGTGAAACAACTCAAAGTGACAGCTACATATCACATGATTTCTCTTGTATAAGAAACTTAAATCTATACAAATTAGTAATTGAAGGATTAAAATAAAGGAGAGAGGACAGCAAACCAAGAGGTAGTCTTCTGGAGATGGGAAAGGGGACGAGCATGAATGGAGAGAGTGCTGAGTAACAGAACGGAAACTGAGTGAGATATGTCAAATGCATGTCCCGACCTCCCCAAACAAGCCTCACAATAATGTAATATCAGTATGCACTAAAGTTAAAGGATTTTTAAAAGCAACCTTAAATTAATCAGTATTCCCATGATAGATGGAAGATAATCAATAATTTCTTTTAATACACAAAGAAAAGATAAAATCTTGACAATCTAAAGTGAAGTTATCCTTCATTTTAAAAATTTTATCAGAAGAAACCAAAGATGAAAATATGAACTTGACTTTGAGAGATGGGCAGGAATCTTTGTATTCTAAGATGTGAAATCCTGGTTTCAAAACTGGTTATCAAATCTCTGAAGCTTATGAGACTTTCAGCCAGAGTTTCTATTTTCTCATTTGCATTAACTTTATCTAACTGATTACTCAGACTACAGTGACAATTTTACTAAGATGAAATTCCAGGTGCTAATGTGCCACAGTAACATTTAAGAATTTACCAATCTCAACAATCTGATCTTCTCCCTGAAAATAGGATGCCAAAGGCTCTTGGGAATGCACATTTATCCAAAAGTTTGAGCCATAATATGGTTATCTGTAGTTTTCCTCATCTGGCAAGGCGAATAACTCCTCAATGAGGTCTTAATTATCCTTAATTAATGACCTTTTAAAGGAAAATGATACCGACCACATTACTGTCAAAAATATTTTACAAACCAAAAACATAATTCTTGCCCAAATCTGGCTGATTTTTATTTCTTGATGAATTTTTAGGCTTTTAAAAAAAATGTTATTTGAACAAATCCAGAACAACCCCAGTCATTTTACAGTATATTCTGCCTAAAGTTTAATTATTTTTATTACTTTATAATAACGGGACAAATACAGAACCCAGCCCAGATTTCAAATTTAGTACGAGTTCTCTTCCACATGGTAGCCTTTCACTTTAGTAACTCTTCTTTATTCCAGGGTAAACATCTCCACCTTTCACTCACTCTCCCACAACAGTTTCCAGCTCTTTGCCCATCATCTTCACTCTTGTAAGCAGAGAATCTATTCTGACCACCTGACACAGTGTTGCACATTTATTCATTCACTGAAGACTTAGTAAAAAAAAACTGCACCACCTTTTACACCACTGTAATTTACTGCATCCTTTCTGTCACCCACTATTGGTTTAACCCTGTGAAGGTTAAGTCTTTTAGAGATGAGTATCCAAACTGCAACTCAAAACCCACTTATTTATGGCAAAGTGCCAACACTGCAATTAAACCTGAATACTGAGGTTTTAGTTTAGAAAAAAATTTGTGCATAAACAACTTTTGTCTGAAAGACAAACAGAGCTTTCAATGATACAAACAGCTTTTAATTGCAAGGTAAAAGTTTGCATTTGGCCTGCTTTTGCACAATTAATGTGATCTTTGTTGTGGTACACATAATGATAACTTGTCTAACTTTGGTTGACACAACTTGGGGCTCTGTATGCCCATGGCAGGCCCTATGCCACAGGTTCACCAGCACTGCTTTAGCCAGTCAAAAGCCAACTCCTAAACAAGATGAAGGAGCACAGACTCCACTGGTCAATGGAAGAAGAACTTCTGGTCATTTGTGTCTGAACCTGGTGTTTCATACATGCTAAGCCCACAGTCTACCACTGACCTACACCAACAACATGGGCAGTTTGCTTTTTGTGTTTTGTGGTTCTGGGTATTAAATTCATGGCCTTTGCACTGAGCTATATCATCAGCTCCATTTTTAATTTTTTTTTTTTTTTCTTGAGACAGGATCTCCCTAAATTTCAAGTTGCCCACGCTTGGCTCGAACTTGGAATCCTCTTTTCCCAGCCACCCAGAATGCTAGGATTACAGGTATGCATCCCTGTGTTGGGCTAGTGTGCCCATTTTTAAAAATTGCTACAGTACGTAAGTGGCTAAATTTCAATTAGTTTCTTAAAATGTGACTTGGCAGAATACTATATCTTAGATATGAGTCATTATGAGGAATATATTATGTTTTGTCCAGTACAAATATGTTCTTTAATTAAATTGGCATAGGCTTAACTAATTATTAGCTTAACAAGATTATGGAACAGTTTTTGGACTTTGGACTCTTGAGCAACAAAAGGCCAACAGCTACAGAAGTTCTATTCTGAAGGGCAAACTCAAGGTCCACCCTACCCACTTCAGGGGCAGAGATCCTCCCTTTTTTGCTCATCACATGTCGGGGATCCATGGACAGTTTACTGGACTTAAGATTTACTTACTGGGATTTACTTCCTTGAATTTGAGGATGTCTGCCCCGCCCTGCAGGATCAACTACTGGGATTATTGAGGACATCTGCCCCACCCTATGAGATCTTAAACTACAAGAGTTACTGCACTAAGATTATTGGCCTTGGGACTTCCTGGGAACTTACCAGGATTAAGGATGTCTGCCCTGCTCTATGTAACCTTCAACTACAGGAATTCTTGTGGGACTGCCCTGTCTTATGCATGTTAGGATTACTGGTTGAAGGCTTGGTACCAAATAAAGGTGCAGGAGAGCTCAGATTATGGGTTCTTCTGCTCCTGCTTCTGCTGCTACAGTATCTGGCCTTTGGCTGTCACTGCTCAGAGTAGCAAGAGTTGAGCCTAGGCTCAGCATTTTCCCTCAAGGTTCTGACTTTGTTGTTTGTTGTTATTAATCTTTTAACTGTGGAACTACTGGGGAGTTGGAGTTCGCCACAAGGGTTCTGGCTGAGTCCTCTTCCCTGGACTCACATAATCACATACTTGGGATTCATTAGTTGTAGCAACAAGTGCAGATGACAGACAGAGAAACAAAGGACTGATACCAGCTACATCATTAGTTCTGTGACACTAAGAACTCTCTTAATTCTTTCTCCTTCTATTAGTACCCAGCAGACATCCAACAAAGCTTTGCTGTGTGACTTGTGCACAAAGTAAAGAGGATGAGCGTAATTATTCATCACTCTTGACTCTTTCATATCTTTCCCTCACTAAAACAAGGAAAAGTCTGTACTGTATTGGGATGGGCTGCTGAGTTCTAGCAAGGATTACAGTTATCTAAAAGCAAAGTCTGAGGTTTCTCATTCCTAACGACAGAATCAAGGTATGATAGGAAAGATTAACACACTTCATGGTCTCTTCTAACAAAAAGTTCTATAGTTCTATAAAATGGAATGTCCAAATAAAGGCAAAGCAGTTCCTGTAAGTAATTCTAAAATGTATTAAAACAAAGAAGAAGATGGCTAAGCAAGTCTCTGAATCAAGCTCTTCCAAGTAACGATCAGGGGTCCACAGAAGGACCTGCCCACAAATCCACACAGCCTGGCACGACTGCAGCATCAGAAACTACCGAAGGCAATCCCAGCCAGTGCTCCTACTCCCCACAAGGCTGCCCTTGAAGGCCACATACTCTGTTCACAGAAAAAAATCTTTCCACAGTGACTTACAGGAAATGGCTCTTCCGGGTGTCAGGACACACACATGTAACTCTAGCACTTGGGAGCCTGAGGCAGAGGACCATCGCCACAAGTTCAAGGCCAGCCTGGGTTATATAGTGAGTCCAGGTGAATTATATAGCTAAACACTGCCTCAAAGGGGAAGGGGTCTCAAAGTCACACTTTCAGCATCATAGTCTTTTCCCTAACTCTACCAACAACTTTCCTATCCATGGAGGAGGGAGCAGGCCAAATAGTGCCAAAAACCTACGAGTCACATTTTTCAGTAGATAGCCTGAATAACTCTTGAAAATTATACATCAGAAATAAGTTATACACTGAACTATGATCTGAATATAAACAGTATATGTGTACAGACATGTATTGTACATTACATGTATATGTGTTTATATAGTTACTAAATACTATTCCATGTACCAGATTCCGTGATGAGTGCTGGCAGTGTGACAGTGGAGAGACAGACATTTGAACAGCCCCAAAGTGTCCATCCACTCACTATATAGGCAAGAGACTGCATCACAGATTAAGTATCAGAATAATAAAGATGTAACAGTCAGTGTTCACTCCTACATATTTTACTGTAACTGAAAGATACTGCAGCCTGAGAGGTGGAGTTAACAATAAAGAGAGACTACAGAAAGTCTCAACCTCCCTGAGCTACAGACAAGAAAGACAAAGAGAAAATTCTCTACTTGTTTTAAGACTAGGAATATTGGCCTTAAAAAAGTCACAGGAGAAGACAAGATAGCTATTTTTAAATATCTGAAGCACTGCTGAATAGAGACATCAGACTTTTCTGCTTTAAAGGAAATATTTGATGTACTGGTATATATAGAAAATATCAGACTTACTCTGCTTCAAAAGGCAGGCCTAAGGTTTGTGGGTAGAAGTTAAAGCAAACAGGCTTACTTAATCTCTAAAAAAAAAGACTCTTTCAACAGTTCAGAAGCTCAGAGCCAGAATGGGTTTTCTATAGTGGTACTGACTGAGTCACTGAAAAATCTTTCTGAGGCTAAATGAGGTCTGCTTGCAAAGTCGCAGGATTATAGAGAAGATGGTGAACTGAACTGGGTAATATTTAATGCCCCTTCTTCCAGCTCTGAGACACAATCATCCATTCTATGGAAGAAGAAATCTACTTTTGAGCAAATAATTTTCAAGTCATTGTTAAAGTTCTCATGATTCAAATTCTACACTTTTACTGTCTGCCTAGACTAATTCTGAAGTCAAATAGTCTCACTGACCCTGCCTCACCCTGTAATCAAGGATGAAGGAAGAAATTAGAAACATCTTAATTGGAAGAGCAGATAGAGGGGTTCCACAGGAAAATAAATTTTTCACTGTGTAGTGTATTGATTGCACCTGATTAATTAAAGAAAACCAACTACTCCTAATGGCACTGCCACTTCCTATACAACAGGAAGTAATAAACTGAACAACATTCAGGAGGTTTTAGGTCTGACCTTCATGATCCATCAATGATTTTCAAAAATACTCAACAAATCATGATTCCTCTGAACTTTATTATTTCTTATTTGTGCATTTTATGGTACCACGTATATTCTCCCATGGTGTAAATACTGTTAGCAATCTCACCCTGTTTGAACAAATTAAAATCAGCAGTTCAATGTAAATCCATCTAGAATTTATCAACCTATAGCTCCACATTAATAGAATCATGGTTTATATCTTATATAACCTGTAGTTTTCACTAAGCAGTGTATTCAAGATGTATTTCCATGATAGGCCACATAAAGCCTCAGAATAACTTCGTATTACTGTATACATCAACTCTAGAACACGCATTTCCTCACATTTTAATACCTGTGGTACCTGTGTTTTCCTGAGAATAAAACCTAACTGGAAAATAAATTTTGGCTCCAATTAATAGCTGCTCATTACCATGGTAATAGTCAGTGTCATACAAACGATTATACCTCACTATCTTCTTATTCGTTGGCTACTCTGTAAAGCAGGTAAGTTAACGGAGCTGGCATTTCTGATCTCTAATTAGGTCTTATTTGGGGAGAAAAAGAGCCAGCATAAGCGTCTGTTTTGCCTAGAGACTTCTCTTTAGAGAGATAACTCAGCCTGAGGCAAGTACAGCCCAGAAGTGTAGGAACACTAACGTCCCAAGGCACAACCTCAGCTGGACATTACCAGGTTGACTCTAGTTCTTATCTTTTGAAAGAAAAAGTTAAGCAGCAGAATCAGATTGCCTACAGCACAAACCTTTATAACAAACACACTCGAGATGGAGGTGTTTTCCTCCTTCTGCCCCCTTCTCTCACCTCTGCTTCCCTAGGGCACCTCTTAAACAAACCACCGCACCCAAATCCTTGCTTCAGGCACTGCTTTTGTGAGAACCAAAACTAGGGCAAACTAAGAGAAGGGAACTAAAACCAAACCCTGGCCTTCGTGAACTATTTCAGCAGTTACCAGTTTAGTGTACTTTATGCTTCAAAAGTATGTTTGTTAATCAACTCCTTGGAATTTGCAATCCATTTTCCCCACAGAAATTCTATCATAGGGCCGGGGAGTTAGCTCAGTGGTTCCGGCGCCTGTCTTGCAAGCGCAAGGGCCCGGGTTCGATTCCCCGGTAACCACATAACAATACTGGGTGTGGAGACCCACACCCAGCAGCAACCAGTACCACATACCACAGTGCCGGGCGTGGTGGCTCACGCCTGTAATCCCAGCACTCGGGAGGCAGAGGCAGGAG
>PVIR01013966.1:18784-41324 GCA_004026965.1 Petromus typicus | reverse complement strand
TCTCAAAAAACCTAAAAAAAAAAAAAAAAAAAAGTGAGACCCTATCTCAAAACGAACAAAACAAAACCACGACTGAACGTTAGCCACTCTGGCAAATCCATAAAAACCTGCTTTTGTCTTTACTCTGTGAGCAGCAGATTGATCATTCTTTGGACTAATAATCCCTCCCTCCTTTCACCCAAAGCAGGAGGATTACAGGAAGTTTGAAGCCAGCTTCGACTGCAGAGTTGAGACCTTGTCTTAAAAACCAGCAACTATACTAGCATTTGTTACACATCTTCTTTAGAGGTGACAGCACACAGATCAGGTTTTCCTTCTCTGAAGAAGTGCTTTAACCTATCTGTTGTCCATTGTTGTCTTGATGTGAGTCACCAAGGTCTTTAAGGCTCAACCGAAAACACCGTATAATGCAGCAGTAGAACATAATGTTTCTAAATTACATGTATTTTAAAGTTGTGTTTTGTTTGAAGACTATACTGGCTTGCTTTCTGTGTTTATAATATAGATCTGAGAGAAAAAAAAGAAAGACAACAACTATCAAAGTAAGCACAGGTGAAGTCTAGACATTTATTCAAGAAACTAGAGGGCCGGGGATTTAGCTCACTGGTTCCGGTGCCTGTCTTACAAGCGCAAGGACCCGGGTTCGATTGCCGGTAACCACACACCATACTGGGTGTGGAGACTCATGCCCAGCAGCAACCAGTACCACATACCACAGTGCCGGTGTGGTGGCTTGCGCCTATAATCCCAGCACTCAGGAGGCAGAGGCAGGAGGATAGCTGTGATGTGAATCTGAGGCTGAACTCAGGGCTAGCCTGAACCACAAAAGCGAGACCCTGTCTCAAAAAAGAAAAAAGAAAAAAAAAGAAACTAGAAGCCAGCCTGACCTTGAACCTTGGTGACCCTCCTGCCTTAGACTCTCAAATCCTGGTATTACAGGTGTGTGAATCTATGCCTGGCTTCCAAATAAAATGTAAAGAGTTGGAGATGTAGCTCTGCACTCCCTGTGTTTAATCCCCAGTACCACAAAAATAAATATTTAAAATACAATATAATTAGCTCAGACCTTCAAAAGAATTCTACCTACACTATGTTTGCTAACAACACGCTAAAATATATGGGTACAGGAGGGCTGAAAGCACCCAAAGTTTACACCAGACAAATGAGGGCCAAAATAGAGCTGGTTGCCGCTGCAGCGGCACATGCCTGTAATCCCAGCACTTGAGAGGCTGAGGTCAGAGGCTTGCCAGGCATTCGAGGCCAGCTTGGGCTACACAGTGAGTCCAAGGCCAGTGAGACAACAAAACAACCCAAGGAAATACAGCTGCGGTAGCTAAATTAATATCGGACTTGATTTTAAGGCAAAACCAAAATATTACACTTGAAAGGGGGTTAAAACCTATATAATAGAAGTTTCATCCACCAGGATTGGGACAGACTTAGACCAAGACGTAAGGAATTACGTCAGTCACCCTTCTGCAAAAACTGCCTTAGACTGTAAAGCCCTTTGGCATTCATTTGCACAGGGTGGTAGGTAAGACAGCAGAGACGGCCACCTTTTCACACATCTGGAGCTTGAGTTAGGACTTGCAGAAGGTCACCCGGCAGCACAAGGGTTTCCATTGTAGATCTTCTGGTTTCTTTCCCAGTGCTCTTTCCTTGGCACAGTGGGAGGCTGAGGCAGGAAGACTGAAAGTTCGAGGCTGGACTGAACCCTTTCTCAAAAAATACAAAACGGTCGAGGATTTGCAAAGGTCCTGGGTTCAATCTCTTGGAGAGGGAAAGAGAGTGGAGGGTAATAGAGGGGAGAGGAGAGAGAGACAGAGACAGAGAGGGAGACAGACAGAGACAGAGAGAGCCAGCAGTATGGCATGGATAGAAACGCGGGAAAAGACCTGACAAGGTAAATGTAAGGCTGGCGCCTTGGAGGAAGTGTGGGCCACGCTCACGGTGCTCTGAGCCAAGTGTGCCGTGAAAGCAGCAGCGCAGAGCCTGGCCCAGAACCTGGCGTAGAAGAGAGTGCGCTCTAACCCTGAACGACCACTCAGTGCTGTGCTCTGCCAACGGTAACAGGGTAACTAACCCCAGCCGGAGTTCCAGTGTAGGACGCCTGGGGCCTGGGAGTGAGGTGTGGGCGTGGCCTGATGAGCTGTGGGTGTGGCCTGGGCGGGCGGGGCGGGGTCAGCACCGGTGTCCACCGTTGCCCTCCACCCCACATCTTCTGAGTCGTTAGAGGTCAGCTGCAGAGGTCCATTTCAGGGTCAGTTCTACCTAGCAGACGAAGGACCAGAGGAAGACTGAAACAGCCCGTGAAGGCAAATCTGAAAGGGAGACCCAGGAGGTCAGGAAATGGCCACAGTCTGTTTTGGTGGAAAAGGGAATGAAGCCTAGAGTGTCCTTTCATGGAGGAGCTGAGGAGCAGAGGACAGTGAGCCAGGCCCAATGTGGGTGGGAATCGAGCTGCCTTTGCTCATCCTAGCAAGAGGTGGGAGAGGAGCGGCCTGATCTGGGTCCTCAGCAGCAATAGACCAGCTTTGAGTCCTGACAGTGGGGTACTGAGTCTTGAGGTGACCCTGAAGGCCAGATGACAGGGTGCCTGCTAAAGGCTGCATGGTGCACACTAATGTCTAAGGTGGGACTCAAGGCAGGAGGAGAGGAAATACAGTTCAAGGTGGATGCACAGCAAAGGCCCTGGAGGAAGAGCATACGGCAGGAGTTGGAGACAGTGCCTGGGTGCTGGGTGTTTGGAACAGAGTGAGGAAAGAGAAGAGAAAGATATGAACAAGATCGCTGCGGAGACAGCCAAATCACAGAGCAGGACTAGCAGACAGGTGTTGGTGGCAGCTGTTCAACTCTGTCATGGCAGTTTGAAACAAAAAGACGTGCAAAGTCTAGGCAGCTCTACAGTTTTCTCTGAGCCACCCCAAGAGAAGGCTGGAGCTGCCATTCATTGAGCAGGGGCCGGCCAGCTAGGAAAGAGCAGGTTTTCAGACATCCAGAGGTGGTATGGAGTAGGTGCAGAGTCTACTCTGGTTTGGTTTGCAGGTCTACAGAGAAGTCTGGTGTAGGAGGGGCAACATCAGCACTGTCTCCAGTGGAAAGTTCGATAGGGTGAGGCCTAGAGTTGGGGACTCCTCGAGGGCAGTTGTATCACCAAGAATCAGGACTGGCCTGAGCTGGGCAAAGTGACTGTGAATGGAGGAGTGAGCTCTTCAGGTCGTGGGGTGGGACCCAAACTTCTGTAGGCCTGGGCTACCCTTCTCCAGCCCCATCAGAGAGCGCTGCAAGCTCTGGAGTTGATGTCAAAAGGTGCAGGCTAGAAGACACTGGAAATCACAGTGCAAAGTAGGGAGGAGGTGTCAGTAGCCTGGGATGCTGCTGAAGGATGGCAGTGTAGCCCAGCGCCTTGTCCTCTCCCTGCAACAACCGTCTCATTATTATTTTTATTTTTCAGAGGTTGAATGGAACCCAGGGCCCTGTGTGTGCCAGACAGGGATTCACCACTGAACCACACGCCAGCCCAGCCCCGCTGATTGACCAGGTTGAGCTACCCAGGACACAGCTGCCCCCATGGAGCCAAGACTTGTGGCCAGCTTCAAGGAGAATGTGGCCCCGAGGCCTGCTCCCGTGAGCTCAGGTAAAAGGCCAGTAGCTTGGATGGGCAGTCTTGGAAATAGGCTCTTTCTAGTTGCAGGCCTGGTCAGGGCCTTCCAAATTCAGGGGTTGGCTTCCTGGGGGTGGCTGGGCACAGGACAAAGTCTTAGAGAGGGGTGTCAGGCCTTTGTCCCGGTGTCAGGCCCTTGTCCCAGTGACAGGCCAGACAGAGGTGGGACTGAGCATGGACCTGGTGGGGCTGGCTGAATTGGCTTCCACAGGCCAGTGTGTGCCAGGGGTGGAGGGCTGAGGACCTACCTGATCAGGCTCCTGGGGGCCATAAGAAGGCCACAGAGCTCCTGCTCCGGCCTGAAGACAAAGTCAGATCCATATCCGGTTTCTTTATGCTCTAGCTGTGTGAGCAGAGGAAGAGTTGCCCAGCCTCTCTGAGTGTTACTTTGTATCCACAAAGGGAGTCTGTTCTAAGTGCCCCACTCTCATTTCCTCAGAGCCCTCTTCAAGCTCTGAGGGAGCTGGGGGGACCAGGGAAGGGCTCCAAGCCCCACCCTATGTCCTCCAGAGCAGCTCCCTTTTTTTTTTTTTTTTTAAATTTTTTTTTAGGTTTTTTGAGACAGGGTCTCACTTTTGTGGTTCAGGCTGGCCCTGAGCTCAGCCTCCAACTCACATCACAGCAATCCTCCTGCCTCTGCCTCCCGAGTGCTGGGATTACAGGCGTGAGCCACCACGCCCGGCACTGTGGTATGCGGTGCTGATTGCTGCTGGGCGTGAGTTTCCACACCCAGTATAGGTATGTCCCAGTATAGGTATGTGGTTACCGGGGAATCGAACCCAGGTCCTTGCGCTTGCAAGACAGGCACTGGAACCACTGAGCTAACTCCCCGGCCCCAGAGCAGCTCCCTTTTAGCAGTTTGATATATCAAGCCTTACTCAGCCTGCTGCTTGCCAGGGCCTCTGTCCAAGCCACAAATTAAGAGTGACTCTTGGCTTCTTCTTTTAGTTTTTTGCAGTTCTGGGGATTGAACCCAAGGCCTCGGCACTGAGCCACATCCCTAGCCCTTTTTTAATTTTTTAAAATTCTGAGATAGAGCCTTGCTAAATTGCTAAATTGCTCAGGCTATGCTTGAACTTGAGACACTCCTGCCTCAGCCTCCCTGAGTGTTGGGTTTAGAGGTGTCCCCTATTCTAAGCATCTCACTCCCATCTCATCTAAATCTTACCGAACCCAAACTGGCCCAGCCACTGCAATACCCACTGGTGTCTCCTGTGGCTTCTACCTTCCTCCTCCTTTGTGCTCCTAAGAGTCAAGCCTGTGTCAGACTCAGGTCAAGACCCCTGCTGCTGAAGTCCTGGCTTCTTCCAGCCTGCAGCACTATTGCTGCCTGGCTCTGAGGCTTGGTGCCCCCTTGTCCCACCTGACTGCTGACCACCCCAGACCTTCCCAGTCCTCCTGAGGCCATAACTGTCTGTTATGAGATTCCGGATGACCCTGTGTGTCAGCCTGTGCAGTGTCCATGGCCCGTGGGTGCCCGAGCATGGCCCGTGGGTGCCGGAGTGCCACACTGCAAGGGGAAGACCTGCTGCCATCTGCTCCCCAGGGGCAACGCTGTGCCAGGAGCCTCGCCACATCCAGACTAACCTTGCCAGCCCTTGTCACCACCGAGGCCCGGCCCTGAAGGACACTTCGGGCCAGCTGGTGAATTCCAGATTCCTGCAACAGAGCAACGTGCAGCCCCGCACGGGGAGGATCCTGGGAAAGGAGCCTGCGGCCCAGCAGAGTAACTTGGGTCTGAGCATGGCTGCCAACACCCTTCTCCAGGGCAGCCTTGGGGCTCCCCACCTGTGGCAGACACCCCCTGCCACTGACCCCAGGCCCACTGCTGACTTTGCCCCTCTCCATGGGTCCACATGGCCGGGCCCTCAATTCTGGGGCAACCGAAGGGGCCAGACCTCCATGCTCACAGGGGAGCCCCTCACCCTGGAGGACCTGGCTGTCCCTGCCCAGAGGCAGGCTCGGCATCCATCCCATACTCTCATCCACCAGCTGCTGGCCTCTGGGCAGCACCTGGAGTACCAGGCGGCCTGTCAGGGGGGCCGGACATCCAGGGTTCCCCCAGGCCCTGGACAGCGGAGCCCCTGCCCAGCCAGTGGTCAGGCCCTTCCTGTCAGCCCTCAGCCCAGCTGGCCTGTTTTTGCTTCCTGGAATGAAAGGAGGAGACACCTCCGAGGCCACGGGGAAACTGTAGATCTCTGGGTGATGCAGGGGACCCACGCTGGTCACTCAGATTCTCAGACACCCAGCAAACCAACGGCACCTGAAGCCACTTTGGGGATGTGGATTGGGCATTCCAATGCCTCCGAGCAGGTGACCCCTCCTGCTCAGCCCCTCGTGCTGGGAGACAAGGGTCACCCGGGGCCTACATCTGGCAGGGAGGACGGGGGCCCTGTTGTCTCTCCAGGCTCAGGCAGCAGGGAGGCCTGGCCTGGCTCTTCAGGCTTCTGCAGCACAGTCAGAACCAGGCAGGTCCCCCCTGGGCTGGAAGGAGAAACGCACACCCCAAGGGAGCTGGGAGGGAGGGTAGCTTCCTGTCCCCCAGATGCAGCCCTTTCAATAAGAGCTGCCAGCCTGGTAGACCCCAGGGAGGCCGGGTGAGGGTGGGGCTGTCAGCAGGGCTCCTCCATTCGGCCTGAGGCCTTGTCACATCCTCTTGCTTTCCCAGAACCAGGGCCAAGACATTGTGGCCCCAGAGGAGCCCCCTGCAGCCCGGTGAGGCCATTGCTGGGTGCGGTGGGGGGCAGGTCACAGGGAATGGTAAACGGAGGCTGTTCTGCACCCCCAGCTTTCTTATCTGGAATGTCCCCATTTAGCCATGAGGTAGAGGGAGGCTCTGCCAAGCTGTGGTGGGGACTTGGGGACCCCTTTTGAGGGCAGGAAGGCCGCAGGGTGCTGGGAGCTGCAGCTCCTCCCTAGAGTGGGGCTGGCTCTGCCCCTGACCAGCCTGGTCCGGGGCAGCTGGCAGCTGCTGTCCAGATGTTTCAGAGCCTGGAGACATGCGGCATGGAGGCCGTGGGCAGCTGTTAAGACAGGGTTTCTGTGCACTGGGCTGGAGCCTGCAGCTCCGGGAGGCCCAGCTGGAGGCGGCGTGGAGGCAACATGCAACGACCCTGCTGGGACAGACCTTCCAAAAGGTCAGCCCAGGTGGAGTAGCCAGGGGGTCAAGGAGGGGACTCCATGGTCACCAATAAACAGTAGAGCAAGGAGTTAAGAGTCCAGATCCCAGAAACCATTGAGTTCAAATCCTACCTCTGCCGAAATTGCAAGGCTGTGTGACCTTGGGCAACTTAGTTACCCTCTCTGTGCCTTAGTCTCCAAATCTGTAAAATAAAATAATAATAGTATATGCCTCTTAGGGTTATTGTGAGGTTAAATTAATGAAAGCCTCAGACCCTGCCCAGCACATAGCAAGCACTGTACCCCCTATGTAGTTGCTGTTCTTGCTGGGCATGGTGCTACATACTTGTAATCCTAGCACTTAGGATGCTGAGGCAGGAGGGTGCCCCAGGTAGCGGGGCTATGTAGTAAGTCCCAAGTCTAGGTTATGTGGTGAGTTCAAGGGCAGCCTCAACTACATAGTGAGACCCTGTTTCAAAAAACTTGAAAAGAAAGAAGCAAACAAAAACCCAAATTGGTTGCTATGTTTTTTTAGTGACTTGCCAGCCAAGACTGGGAGGACGTGTGGGAAAGGTGGGCCCAGTCCTGAGTTTTCCCGAAGGAAACCCCTCCTCTTGGGACCCCTCCTTTCCTTCCTTCATGCACTCATTCCAAGGGGGTAGGGTGGTCTAATGCTGAAGGCCAGAGGCGCTGGCGGTCCCTGGGGCTCCCTCGAGGGTACATCCAAGATGGCAGCTCACGCCCCGCCCCTTCTCCCTACCCTTTCTCCCCCAACCCAGTGGAGACTCCTGGCAGCTCGGATGAGACAATGGCAGCCCCGAGTCCAGGCTGTGTCTAGACCTGGCACTTCCTGGGCCACCAAGGACCAAGTCCCCTTCCGGGGAAGAAAGGCAGTGGGGTGCCCCACCCCAAGAAGGAGGTACTGCTCCCCGGACTCTCCTAGAACGTGGGAGAACGGTGCGCCTTGCACAGTGGTTTATCATCAAAGCATCCAGAGTGGAACCAGCACAGCGCTACTTGTGACCCGCTGGGCAACTGAGATGTTTACGAAAACTTAAAATTCCTCCCTTCCCCTCTTTTTTTCTTTTCAGTATCTTCATTGGTTTTTGTTTCCAATCAGAACAGTGATGCGTGTTGGATTTAAAAACATTCAAACCAGGCATGGTGGCACATGCCTGTAATCTCAGCTCTCGGGAGGCTGAGGCAAGAGGATGACAATTTCAAACTCAGTCTGGCCAATTTAGTGACACAGTGAAACCTTGTCTCAAAATAAACATGGGCTGAGTAGCTCAATGTGAAGGCCCTGGATTCAATCCCCAGTACCACCAAATAAATAGGAAAAAAAATTAAAATAGTTGCAAGAATAAAACCTGAAATCTTGTGCTGGGCATGGTGGCTCACGCCTGTAATCCCAGCACTCAGGAGGCAGAGGCAGGAGGATTGCTGTGATGTGAGTTTGAGGCTGAGCTCAGGGCCAGCCTGAACCACAAAGGGAGACCCTGTTTCAAAAAACCTAAAAAAAAACCCCCTAAAATCTTTGTACCCTAACCACTGCCCCCACATCTGTAAATGTTTTTTGTGGATATTTGCATAGAATTTTTAAAATGTTAAGTAAAACTATAAGAAGGACAAAGAATAATATCTAAACTATTTTCCCCAAATATTTAAAATACTGCAGACAAAGAGGACTAAAATGAAAAAAGTTAATGTAGTGCATTGTGAAGATACTTAATGCTACTGAACCAAGCACTAAAAATGGCTAGAATATAATTTTCCTGTTTGTGTGTTTTGGCACAACTAAAGATCAAAAAATATTCATTTAGGGGCAGGGATTTAGCTCAGTGGTTCCGGTGCCTGTCTTGCAAGTGCAAGGACCCGTGTTCGATCCCCGGTATCCATATACCATACTGGATGTGGAGACTCATGCCCAGCAGCAATCAGTACCACATACCACAGTGCCAGGAGTGGTGGCTCATGCCTGTAATCCCAGCACTTGGGAGGCAGAGGCAGGAGGATTGCTGTGATGTGAGTTTGAGGCTGAGCTCAGGGCCAGCCTGAACTACAAAGCTAGACCCTGTCTCAAAAAACCTAAAAAAAAAAAAAAAATCTAAATAAAAGGCCAGGTGTGGTGGCACAGACTGGAAATCTCAGCCCTCAAGAAGAGAGTCACCATGACTTTGAGGCCAGCCTGAGCTACAGAAAGCAGAAAAAATGACTTTAGATAGAGCTAGGCATGTTGGTACATGCCTGTAATCCTACCACCCTGGGAGACTGAGGCAAGAGGATCACAAGTTTTAGTTTGTACAACTTAGTGAGGCAATGTATCAAAAAATAAAAAAATGGGGGCCAGTGATTTAGCTCAGTGGTTCTGGCTTCTGCCTTGCAAGTGCAAGGGCCTGGGTTAATTCCTGAGTAACCACATACAATACTGGGCATAATGACTCACACCTATAATTCTAGCACTCGGGAAGCAGAGGCAGGAGGATTGTTGTGAGTTTGAGGCTGGCCTGGGCTACATACTGAGCTCAGGGCCAGCCTGAACTACAAAAGAGAGACCCTGTCTCAAAAAAAAAAAAAAAAAAAAATTTAAAAACAGCTTGGGGATGGAGCTCAGTGCAAAGGCCCCAGGTTCAATTCCCGATACTCCCTACTCCCCAATAATCCAACTAGGAGTCTGGAGGTGGAGTTTGTTGGTGGTGTCTTCTCCTACCACATACATGATGTTGGGTTCCATCTCCAGGAAGACAAAAAATAAAGTGAGAGAAAATAAATCAAAAGCAGAATCCCTGCCCCATGACGGCTCCTATGACCAAGAAAATGAGCCCAGGAAGAGAGGTTCTGCTCGGGGACTGACCCTGTGCCACCCTCAGCCTGGGCAGTGTCTGTTTCTGGGCCACTTCAGAACAGGGAGCCTGAGGGAGAAGGAGGGAGCCCGACCTCCTCCGTGGCAGCCTGGCGGGAGACCGGACGGTGGAGATAATGGAGACAGTGTAGATGGGAGAGTCCAGACCCTGCAGGTCCAGCGGGAGCTGGCAGGTGAGCCCGTGGGGTGCCTGGGACAGAGCCCGTCCAGGCCGGTTTGAGGGGTCAGTGTTACCGAGGATTCACTGTGGCTTCTCAGACACAGCCTCAACTGTGGGCCCCACAAACATGGTGTACATTTTATGGATGGCCCAGAGAGGTTAAGCAGCCAGCAGAGGATGCACAGCCTGTCTTTAGGTCTCCTGAGGCTCACAGCAGCCCACTTTAGAGGAACAATACAAGATTCCTCATCCCAGAGCCCAGCTGTGGGCAGGGCGGGGACCCAGAGATGGAGTGAGCCACAGCCTAGGTGTCCTGCTCCTGCCAGGCTGGGGACCTAACCTGGGGCCTCTGTACTTGCAAGGCAGGCTCAAGGGGCACCGCCATCCTCTGGTCCCTGTACCCACTGTCCCCCTGGCTCCACAGCCTTCCTTCTGCAGTGCCAGAGGAAGGACCAGGTCAGGAAGGAGACAGGAGCCCTGGAGAAGGTCTCTCAGAGGACACAGAGGATAGCAGTGCTCCCTCTGGCCCCCCAGCCCCCAAGAGACTGGCTGCGAAGGTAGGGGAGGTAGAGCACTCTGCAGCTCTCTGGCCTTGTCACAGGAACGCGCTGGCCCTGCTGAGCGGGAGGTCCACCCAGGGGTGGGCTTTGGGGGCACATCCTGCCCCCGTCCTGATGTAGGCCAAGTGGGGAACAGATGGGGAATCAGCAGTCACAGGG
Source organism: Petromus typicus (assembly GCA_004026965.1). Classification (NCBI taxonomy): domain Eukaryota; kingdom Metazoa; phylum Chordata; class Mammalia; order Rodentia; family Petromuridae; genus Petromus; species Petromus typicus. The sequence goes on along the minus strand of PVIR01013966.1, from coordinate 30,798 downwards.
TGTGTGCTGGGGTGGAGGTGAGGTTGGGGAGGTGCCTGCTGTCAGGTCACACGGGCTTTGGGCAGGAGTCGGACTTCTTCCGAGGAGCCAGGGGCCGTCTGGGGGACCCAGTGGGAGAGTAAGGTGTCGGGATCTGAGGCTGGAAAAGTGAGGGAGTTTCCTAACAGCAGCCTCCCAGGCACCCCGGGGGGATGGCCTTGTGGGCTAGGCAGGGGACAGGCCCGGTTCTCATAGCCCGTTTTACAGAGGAGAAACAGACAGAATGGCGCAGGGCTTGCTCCACCCTGGAGACGGTACCCAGCCCAGGTCGGGCTGCTGCTGCGGGTTGGACTCTCTTCCTCTGTTCTAGGTGCTTCCAGGCCTGGCAGTGGGTTGTACAAAGAGGGGACCAGTTCCAGGGCCACCTGGCCAACCACCATGTGAGGACCCTGAAGAGGTGCCTGGGGCAGTGGAAGCAGATGAAGCAGCTCCGAGCCTCAGACGCAGCGAGGGTGACCCGGCTCTCTGTGTCTCTCTGTGGGAAGACTGGTGAGTGGTGGGGAGAGGGGTCCCTTTCCCGCTCAGCCCACAGACCTCACCCCCTGAGGTCCCTCTACACTGGGCCTAGATGATGCTGTGGCACCACTGGGGGTCCTTCTGGGCTGGGGACACCCTGGAGGGACCCTGAGGTGAGCAGAACTCAGTGGGGCCTCATCTACTGTCTGCTGGGGTGTGCTGTGGCTCTGTCCCGGCAGGCTGGCTTAGCCCTGGGCGCCTCACTGCCTGGGGAGAATGGGGCCCTCCAGGTGCCCTAGGAGAGGTTTGGAGCATGTGGGAGGGAGCCATGCCCACGAGGGGCCCCTCAGCAGGGGGAAGTTCCAGATGTGACCGGCTCAACTCTTGCTGCTTCTCAGGGGACCTGGCCCTCCGAAGCTCAGCCCACAGTCTGGAGACAGCAGCCCCTGTGTCCCTGCAAGACGCCTGCCGGAGACTGGCCCTCCACCGGGCCCTGCTGCTCTGGGGGAGACAGCTGTCCCTACGCCAGAGGGCTAAGTAGGTGTCCAGGAGCTGGGGCCCAAGGTTGTCCTGGACACAGGGTGGGCTCGTGAGTAGGGCTTGGCATGCACAGGAGTATCTCATAGGGGACCAGCCCTTGCTTGTGTCCAGAAAATGTCAGCCAGGAGGTGTCTAGGGGCACTGAGGTGAGGAGAGAGCAGAGGGCTGCTGGAGCACAGACCCGGCTCACCACTAGGGGGAGCTAGAGCTAAGTGGAACCATCCCGGCTGGCCCAGCTCCAGAGAGTGCTGCCGCTGGCAGGCTGCAGGCTCAGAAGAAATCCTGTAAACATGCAGGGAAGGAGCTGGGGCGCAGAGCTCGCATCCGCACTCCCCATTCACCTCATTACACAGTAGTCTACTCCCAGTCACCCTAAATCAGGAGCAAGGAAGTCCTCCTAGTCAGGTGCTGGGATGCTGAGTTCCAAGCTGAACAAGACTGTCTCAAAATAAAAACCAAAAGGGGGTCTGGGGATGCAGCTCAGTGTGAAGGCCCTGGGTGAATCCCTGGCTACACACACACACACACACACACACACACACACACACACACAATCTGTCCACAATCTGTCCTTAGAAGCCACATGCCTGGCATCCACTGTCCCCACACCCACATGGCCCATTCAGACCCTCGGCTGGCATTGGCACAGGCAAGGGAAAGGTGTGGCCTCACTCTGCCACCTGCCTGCACTCATCCTTCCCCACAGCTCCTTCTTCCAGGGCAAGAGGGAGCAGATGCTGAAGTGCATCCTGAGCTACTGGCGCCAGAGGGTGAGGGGTGCAGACACCCCATCGGCCAGCAGGGCGGCCACCTTGGCCTCAGAGCTGCTGGGCAGCTTCCCAAGAGAATTGGCCTGGCCAGGCTGCAGTGCACACCGGCGCTTGCTGGAGAAGGTTTGGGGCAGGGGCAGGGCTCAGGGTGGGGACAGTAGGGGAAGAGGATGGGGACCCAGATTCGTCCTCCCTCCAAAGGAGCCTGGAGTCCCCAACATCCTGGACAGTCTCCTGGTGAGCATGAGCGACCTGCTGGCTGCTGGGCGGCAGCAGCAGGACCAGCACCTTCTGCGCTGGCGGGCACAGGGTGCAGCACAGGGAAGCCACAGCCTCCAGCGGCGGTAGGAGCCCACCCTGGCGCCGCAGAGCCCTGCTTCCTTCTTCCCCTTTCCACTAACCCTGCACAGCAGCAGCTCCATGGGGTCTGCATCCCAGGGGCTCCCCTCTCCCACTGTAGTCTTCCCAGCCCCTCTTGTGGGCAAGGTGGGAACGGGGTGAGGGTCTGTTTCTCTCAGAGAGATCAGGGCCGGGGTCCACTCCTGAAGCCTCAGCACTTGTCTGGCATCCGAGGTGGGGAGAGGTGGGTGGTTAGACACGGTGGGTTGCTGGAGGGGCTGGGGAAGTTGAGGCAAGAGGACAGCAGAGTTGAGGCAGAGGGGGAAGGGGGTGATGAGTAGAGCCCTTTGGTGGCTGAGCAGGGAACTGGGCAGTGGGGTTGGGGCCCTTCCCATCCCCACGGCTAGTGTTTTGACCCTTGGTGGGGCATTTGGCCTTTCCAGTCCCAGCACTGCCCCCTCAATGGAAACGGGGGGCAGAGACATTGGGGAGAAGGCAGGCTGGGGAGGCTGTGACTGTCCTCAGGGAGGACACTCCCTTTCCCAGCATTCTCCTCACCTGGCACCAATGGACAGCAGCCCAAGGGGCCTGGAGAGAGCTGGCCACCCACCGGGCCAGGGACCGCAGCTGCAGGGCTGCCCTGGGCCTGTGGCGACGGCGGCTGGCACAGCAGCAGGAGGCAGAACGGTGGGCACAGGAGCGGGCCTGGGGCTGGGCACGGGACGCTCTGCACCACTGGAACACCTGTTGGCAGAGTGAGTGGAAGACCGGGCTGGGTACTGTGGAGGAGGTGGGGCCCAGGGTGGGGCCCACAAGGCACCCTGGGGCAGGAGGTACTGAAAGATCTACTGCTGGGACCAGGGCCCTGGTCCTCCGTCTCTGGCTGTGTGGACCCCACACATGTGGCTTGAGCTCTCGGAGTTGCATGGTATTAGCCTGTAAGAGGAGCGGAACACAGGAGACACCTCATAGGGTGACCGAGTACCCGATGTGCCATGTACCAGCTTCCAGCGGGAGTCACTGTTGTCACCTTCATCTTCATCTTTGTCACCCTTCACTGTTCTGGGAGAGCTTGGGCCAAGGAGGACAGGACTAAGGTTGCAGTTTGTTGACGGAAGGGAATGGTCCCCAGTTAGGCTGCCTGGGGTCTTAGCTCTGGGCAGAAGGGAAAGGGAGGCTGTTTGCTCTGCACTCAGGTGAACCCAGCCACATCACTGTCACCACCAGGAGCCTCTGTTCCACTGCCATATGACAAATGACACAAACACCCATTAGTTTAATTTGTCCATTTTTGCAGTGTCAGGGCGGAAGTCAGGACCTCACACATGCTGGGAAAGCACTGTACCCTTGAGCTACACCCTGGCCTTATTTGCCAGGTTTAAAACACAAAGGTTTGGTAACTCAGTGTCCCTGGGCCTGGAGGCCAGGGTGGCTGAGCCAGAGACCTGTCCTCCCGTCTCCTGTGAGGTTGGTCAGGGCTGTGGTCCTCTCTGAAGGATCCGAGGTTCCAGGGCACTCCCTCCTCACCCTTGGGTGTTGCCAGCCTCACCACGCGGGCCTCTCTCTAGGGCCCCCTCGTGAGTGGCAGTTGGTTCCCCATGGTGGGGGGGGCAAAGAAGGCGAGAGCCCAAGTTGTGGCTGCAGCCTCTTCCTTCCCTCAGAGCAGAAGTGACATCTGTACCACTGCCTGGTTCTGCGGTCGGAAGCATCAGTTGGTCCTACCAGTCTGCAGGTGGGGGTTTAGCCAGGACACAGACACCAGGAAGGAGGCTCCTGGGGGCCATTTCTGAGGCTGCTCCCGTGACTATTCTGGAAAGCTGGTGTCCTGTCCACTAGCATCAGCTGCCGTTTCTATTGCCCATGGTTGCCAGACTTTCTGGTGTAGCTCAGTGGTAAAGTAAGTTGTCAGACAGCCAAGGCCCCTGGGTCCATCTCCAGCCCTGAGCAAACAAACCACCCCAGACTCCAACAGCTCTACAAGCTGGCCAGGCCTGTGACCAACAGGACACCTGCATAGAGGACTTTCACCCAGGCAGTCAGGGTGACCCCTCTGTGCTCACGCTGGGGCAGAGGGTGGGCCAAGCAGCCAGGGCCATCTTGGCTATTTCTCTGGCCCCAGGACAGAGGCTCCTGCTTGAGAAGTACCAGAGGTGGGTGCTCAGTCACCACCAGGGTCATCGGAGGGTCATGTTCCAGAGCTGGTGGCAGGAGGCAGAGAGGTGGAGAGGCATGCGCAGGTGGGTAGCTGGGTCGTGGGAGAGGTGGAAGTCCCCCGTCCAGGGGAAGAGGGGCTGGACACTTGGGTGGCCCTGAGGCTGAGGTCTGAAAAGGGGAGGGGCAGGAAGGAAGACCCACTGTAGACACCAAGCCCTCCACATCTGTGTTGGAGGAGGCCAGCTCCGCTCTCACTTGTGGCCCTGGCAGTCCAAGGAGTGCTTCTGCTGGCCAGGGCAGCTCTGCACCTTCTGAGGACCGTGAAGGCAGTGGCAATGAATTTCACACAGGGCTGTGTGTGGAGTCATAGCATGAGAATGTGGCGCAGGTGGTCACTGGAAAAAGAGAGTGAAATTTTCCTTAAAAAAAAATGCTAAGAAGTGGCACATGCCTGTAATCCCAAGACTCAAGGAGCTGAGGCAGGGGCCGGGGATTTAGCTCAGTGGTTCTGCCACCTGCCTCGAAAGTATAAGGGCTCAGTTCAATCCCCAGTAACCACATACAGCAATGCTGGGCATGGAGGCTCATGCCTGTAATCCCAGCACTTGGGAGCCAGAGACAGGATGATTGCTGTGAGTTCCAGGCTGAGCTCAGGGCCAGCCTGAACTACAAAAAAAGCAAGACCCTGTCTCAAACAAAACAAAAAAAAAAAAGCTGAGGCAAGAGGATCACCACAAGTTCGAGGCCAGCCTGAACTGCATAGCAAGATCCTGTCTCAAGTAAAATAAAGAAAAAAAAGCAGTAGGGACAGAAAGTGCCTCGTCCCATGGTATAGCCTAAACTTGCAGAAACCGGGAGCCACTGGCCAGAGAGTGGTTCTGTATTTGAATGGCCAGGACAGGAATATGGACCCTTCGTCCACTCACAGGACGAAGATGCCCCTCCAGGGCAACATCTTTCTTCTTGTCCTTCTCCAGGGCAACATCTGCTGCCCGAGCGTAGGGCTCAAAGATTGGGGTTTATGTGCTGAGCTCTCCAGGGAAAAGCCGTCCCTTTACCCTTACTCAGTGGGCAGGACAATTTTGTTTGTTTCTGTTATTATTATTATTTTTTGAGATAGGGTGTTACTTTGTAGATCAGGCTGGCTCTTAACTCAGTTTGTAGCCCAGGCTAGCCTTGAACTCACAGTTATCCTCCTGCCTCTGACTCCCGAGTGCTGGGATTAGAGGCATGAGCCACCACACCCAGCACTGTGGTATGTGGTTACTGGGGATAGAACTCGGACGTTGTACTTGAAAATCAGGCACTGGAACCACTGAGCTAAATCCCTGGCCTATGCTTTTTGTTTTTTGAGACAGGTTTTGCTATGTAGTTCAGGCTAGCCTCAGACCCTTAGCTGTCCTCCTGACTCAGCTTCCTGAGCGCTGGGATTACAAGCATACATCACCACACCTGGGTGCTGGACAGGACTTTTTTTTTTTTAATTTTTTGAGACTAAGGTCTTGCTTTGTAGTTCACGCTGGTCCTGAACTCAGCCTCAAACTCAGCAATCCTCCTGCCTCTGCCTGCTGAGTGCTGAGATTAAGGCATGAGCCACCAGGCGCAACATGGACAGGGCATTTTTAAGGCAATAGGCTGCACATGCAAAGCCATGTGTCACCTACACCCTCTGAGGGGGACTTAAGGTCATTTTGAAAAGCTGTGACGTATGACTCAGGGACAACTGTCTCCCCCCTACTCCTGTTTTGCAGCCACTTCCAGGCCTGGCATGAGCTTGTGAGAGACAAAGAACTGCCTGGGAACCAGTGTCTTGCCTTCTGGGATGCCCTGACGAGAAGGGCCTCCTGGCAGGAGGCACAAGGGGTGACAGCCGGGGACCAAGAGCAGTGTGTGGCCAGGCTCTGCTTCCTGCACTGGAGAAGCTGTATGCGGCAGGGCCTGGAAGACAGAGAGCTGAGGAGGGCCCAGGCCCAGCAGGCCTTCGTGGCATGGCGCATGGTTCTGGGCAGGCACCAAGAGGCTCAGCAGGCAACCTCGAGCTGGACCCTGGAGCTGCAGGGGACCTGTGGTGACCAGCTCAGTGGAGCCCAGGCTGCCCAGAGCCCGAGTGCCCAGTGAGTGCCTGTGGCCTGGGGGCAGCCCTCTGTGGGGCCTCGGCTCAGGCTGTGAGCTTGGTTTTGGTGGGTTACATCATATTTGTTGGCCAGGTGGCAGGCAGAGGCCCGGGAAATGGTTGGGGTATAGGGAGAGCCCAGCCTGGCATCGCAGCTGTCCTAGAGGCAGTACACAGCCTTGCCACTTTCTAGCTAGCAGATCCTCTTTGAGGCAGTCCCTGAACAGTCCTGTCCTGCTGTATGGTCAGATGCATGTGACTGCTTGACCCAGACCCAGCAAGTGGCAGAGTGTTTATTTGTCCCTGTTGTGATATTCTGCCCCTTCCAGGGCCCTCCAGCCCATTTAACTTGATTATACAGAGAGAGCCGGGAAGACACAGGCTCTGCTGAGGCCTGACACTGACGGCCTCTTCAGGGGTTCTATCTTCTCCTCCAGGGCTCTAGCACCCTGGGCCCAGTCAGTGGCTCAGGGCCACATCCAGCAAGAAGCCATTACCCAGTTCCAGCAGGCCGGACTCAGGAGTCTCCTGCGGACCCACTGGGCCCGATGGTGGACAGCACTGCTCAGAGTGCGACTGGACCTACAGACCCGGGCCTGGGGTGCCAACCTTAGGCACTGGCCCAGACTGGCCAGCAGAGGGCGCCTCCTCCTGCTGATTGACGCTCCAGCCCCCTGGAGGCGGGTGAGGTGGGGCCCAGGTAGGCTGGGGAGGTCTGAACATGTTACACCACAGTAGCAGCATCAGCTTACTCCAACCCACGGTGCAACCATGGCTGGTGCTTCTCCAGGGCTCCAGAGGCCTTAGAAGCTCCACTCCTACGTGGCTCTTACATGCTCTCCTGGCCCTGGGGAGCAGGTAAGAGCCCCATCAGCAAGCACCTTCCAGGTACTGGCCCAGTACAACTGACCTTTGCTGGGGTTCCAGGCTGATCAGGAGACAGACACTTAAAGTTATGACACATCATGTACTGTCTGGGATTAAGATAGGAACGTGGGGACCATTACATTTTTTAATTGCATTTTTTTTATTGGAAAAGTGAAAGTGTTTACTACAAGAAAAAAACAGATCAAAATATAAAAGTAAAAAATTAAGTCATTTTCTCTATTCAGAAATAACCTCTGAAGATATTAGTTCTGACACGGGCAGATGGTGTTAAGAGGCCACCATCCCAGCCAGGCATAAGAAATGACACTGTTCAGGAGTCCGGGGACTGTCACTAAGGGACACAGCCTGAGGTTGGGGTGGGCTAAGTAGTGTTTCCAGATTGCCTGGCAACTTCAGATTGCCAGGAGGAGCAGAGTTTACAGATTGTGAGTGGCCTCTGTTCTTTCAGTGGAATTCGAGGGGAGATTCAGGAGTTTTCAGAATTCACACAGGTCAATATCAACACCAGACCCGGGGGCACAGGGTGTTTCAGTGCCAGACTTCTCATCTCTTGTCCACTTCTGTCAGCAGAAGCCAGAATCACAAACACAGCTGGGGCCCAGAAAGGGCAGGTGCTGGAATGGCACTTGGCTGGCTTCATTCCAGGCAGGCCATCCTCTTAGCCAGACACACACACACACACACACACGCTCCAAGGAGCCCTCACCTTGGGAGGCAGACAGGTAGGGGCCCTCTCGCAGTGGCAGAGTCCCTCACCTGTATAACAGAGTAGTTGGGGGCTCAGATCTCTTGTCAAGTAAAACTTAAATGGGGACAGCGATGACACCTCTCAGGGCTGACCCTGGCCTAGGTGAGCTCTCATAGACTGGACGGCTTCAGCAGGTGGGAGGACAGACCATATCACCCATGAGCACCTCCTCCATCTTCTCTGGGGACCTCAAGACTCATGGGAGGTCTCAAGGTGAGGTGGACCCTTCCATTTGCAGGCAGGAATGAGGGGTTTCCTGGTGCGTGGGCAGCACAGCTGGGCCTCTGCATATCAACACCCAGGCTGAGGTTTTTTCTATCATTTAGATACAAAGCTGCTAGACACAGGCCACACAGCTTGGGACAAAGCACAGCTGCCCTGGACAGAGGCCAGAGAGGAACGTTGCCACGGCTCAGCGTTAGGAGATCTAGCCCATGGGTGTCTGAATGGCAGGAGTGGGTGAGACAGCGCCCTGGGACCCGTCAGCCAGTCTGGCTACATGCATTTGGTTTCCCAACCACTTCCTCCTCTTTAATCTCAGCTGTGTGGAGTTTAATTTCTTTTCCGTTGTTACTTCTTTGGATCAGCAGCCAAAGTCCTAGGGACATAGGGGAGGGGAGGTCCCTGGTATTTCACCAGCTACCGCCTGGCCAGCACCAAGGGAGCAGCTGTCATCCCGAAGCAATGCTAACCTCCCATGCCCCAATTCCCTTTTCTTGACCTTGTCTTCCAGCCATGGCTGCAGTGGCCTGGACACAGTAGCTGGGCCCCTACTGCACCGGAGCTCTGTGGCTCTGAGACCAGAGCCCCCAAGGTGAGGGCCTTTCAAGGAGGCTGGGCTATGCACAGCTGTGTGAGCACACTGGGGAGGGAGGGAGTGGCCTGAAGCCTCTGTCCTGTGCAGGCCTAGGCCTAGCCCAGGCCCTACCCCTGGCCTTGATGAGGCTCTGACACTTTGATCACCAGGAGGAAGGACCCACAACGCTGGTGCCTAGAGGTTCTGCTGTACAGGTTCCAGGCCTCCCTGCGGGCCAGGTGTCTGAGGGTGACATGGCGGCGCTGGGCAGGTGCTTTGGGGGCTGAGCAGCTGTCTTGGAGCCTGGTGAGTGCCCCTGCCCACCCCACACTCTGAGATATCCTGGCTGCATCGTCCATCCTGCTCTTGACCTCAGAACAGCACCTCAGACCACACCCCCTTATCACATCCTGTCCACCCTGCAGGACAGACAGAGTGCTGGGCTGCTAGGGCAGGGTCAACGGGGTCTTCTCTGCGCACAGCTCAGACAGTGGCACCTGGGACAAGCCTGGAGGGTGTGGCAGCGGCGGGTCTTGCAGCTAAGAGTGGCTGGGCGGCTACAGCAGCGAGAAGACAGCTGGGTCCTTTCCAAGGTACAGCAGTGGCCCCAGCAGATCTCCTCAGCTGGCCTTCTAATGGGCAGCTCCGGACACTGCTGAGTGGGGGGTCTTCTCTGCTGCGCCCAGTCTGTTTTCTGGGGAGGAGAACGTGCAGCCTGAAAGGATCTGACTGGTGGTCACAAGCCAGGCCAGTAAGACTGTCACTGGGAACAAGTCTTGACGTGTGGCACAGGCACAAGTCACAAGTCAGATCTATTCTGGGTGTGTGTTTGGCCTGGCTGCCCAGGGCAGGGGGTGGGGCCTTTGCAGGAACTGAAAGAGCAAGGCACAGCTGGGGCCTGGAGGACTCCTGAGACAAGCAGCCTTTCCGGTCCCTCCCTGATTCTAGGCTTTTGAGAGGTGGCACCAGTGCCTGGCAGCCAGGAGCCTAAGGAGAGGAGCCACCAGCAGCCCAGGATCTCTGGGCAGGCGGGACGCCAGGGGCCCTGGAACAGGCACCCAGCTGCAGCTTGGACTCAAAAGCAGAACTGAGCCCAGGGAAGGAACATGACCCACACATTCATGGAATGCGGTGACAGGGCTAGGAGCCCAAGCACAATAAAGGCTTCCTTGGTCCTAGCTGCTTCTTTTGCCATCTCCTAAAGCTCCTCCTCCCCTTCAGCGAGCTGGCCCCAGAAGGGGAAGACAGAGGAACCTCACCGGAGGCAGGTCTCCCAGCTGGGCCAGCCAAGCCAGCAGGCTGGCTTCCAGGACAAGAGCAGTCCACCTGCACCTGCCGGTCACTGCCCTGGGCAGTGCGATGCGTGCCAGGCCTCAGCTGGGGAAGAGTACCTGCCTAAAAATAAGCCAGCAGGGGCTGTGTACTGCCCAGGGCAGAGTAAGGTCTCTGTCAGCTAACCACATCTTTGCCTGACAGGTACTGGGACAGCGGGGAAGGCCAGGGCCTCAGCAAGTGTGAGGGCTGGGAGGGTCTTCAGCCCCTAAGGGGCACTGATCTCTCCAGCCAACACCAGCAGCTATTTCAAAGGGCAGCACTGGAGAAGGACACACCCAATTGAGGTCCCAGGTGGAAGGTGCCAGACGTCCTTGCATGTTAGATGCCAGCCCCAGGCCCATCCCAGGCCGAGAGCTGTGGCCAGCTGAGCAGTGGTTTGCCTCTTCAGTCCCAGGTCCTAAGGCCCTTCTGCCCTTCTGTCCCAGCAGGTGGCACTTCACTCCTGTTCAGTCCACAAGGCCCTGCTGCCCATCCTGTAGGGGCCCCAAGTGCAAGTTCACAAGGAGTGCCATGCTGGCTTCCAGAGGTTCAGCTGCAAAACCAGTGTCCTCTTCCCAGGGTGACATGTCATCCACTGTGGTCCCCTGTAGCATGGACGGAGCGCCAGGCTCCTGTGGAGTTCACTCTGGTCCAGCCAGAGCTCAGCAGCCTCACACCAGTGCAGCTGCCACCCCCATGTGGGCAGTGGGAGCCAGGCTTGGAGGCATATGGGAAAACTGAGACCAGGAGGGGCATGTGGAGGTTATGGGGCCGCCTCCTCCGCCTCCCTCTCAAGCCCCGAGGGCCTGCTGAGCAGTTCAAACGCGTCCTCCACCACTTGCCACAGGCAGCTGTCCTGCGGGAACTCATTGTCCACCAGGTTGACCAGGAAGTAGTTGTCGTGGATGTACTGGATGATCATGCGGGACGGGGACTCCTCGTCGTACAGCTTGCCCCACTGCTCGATCCACAGGGCGAAGGCCTCGTCCTACACAGTGTGAGCACACAGACACGAATGCACACACGTAAAGTCATCAGGATGCCCTCAGGCCAGGCCTTGGAGCACCAAACACCAGGGCTTCTGCTGCTACCTTACTGGACAGGTGGAGGGACAGCAAGGCCTGGTGCTGGGGCCATTCCCGCCCACCCGAGATAACCACCACCCGCACACATGTGTGGCCTTGATAGCCAAATCCACTGGCTCAGGAGTATGGACTTCAGTGATAGGCTTGGGACTGGGCAATGCTGTCTCTGTGGGGCTTTCACAGTGGGTGGGGCAGGCTCCTTCCAATTCCTTACCTTCCAGAACATGAAGCTGACCGGATCCACCACCGTGGGCTGGATGATCTCTCTCCCTGGGAAGATGCCCCATGTGACGGCATTGGGCTGCAGCTCGGGGGCATTGGTGATGTTCTCACCCTGTGCGGTGGTGGAGCACAGGATGGAGCGAAGCCAGCCACGGCCCTTCCGTGGCCTGCACCTGAGTGTCATGGCTCTCACAAGGACTCACAGCAGCCACCTGAGCAGCGCCCCACTCAGGGACAGCACCGGCCAGCTCTCACCTGTCTTACCTGCGCCACCCTTTGGGTCTCCCATTTGTCCCTAAGATTCATCCCACAGGACCTCTCCCAGAAGTTTCCTGACCTCCCAGGTTATTTTTCTGATGCTAAGGTTGAACCCACGGCCTTTACAATGAACTACATCCTTATGCTCCTCTTTTTTTAAAAATGTATTTATTTATTTTTGCTTCTTTCTTTTGAGACAGGGTCTTGCTTTGTAGTTCAGGCTGGCCTCAACTCACAGCAATCCTCCTGCCTCTGTCTCCTGAGTGCTGAGATTACAGGCGTGAGCCACCTC
>PVIR01013966.1:0-18684 GCA_004026965.1 Petromus typicus | reverse complement strand
AGACAGGCGCCGGAACCACTGAGCTAACTCCCCGGCCCTATTTTTGATTTTTTGAGATAGGGTGTCACTACATAATTCAGGATGGTCTTGAATTCACTAGGCCCGGGCTGGCTTCCAACTTTTGGCATTTCTCTTGTCTCTGCTTTCTAAGTATATGATTACAGATGTGTGCCACTGTTTTTTAGGTATGGGAATCAAACTCAGGACCTTGTTCTTACCAGACAGGTGTGGAGCCATTAAGCTAAATCTCTGGCTTATTTTTAAATTTTAAGATAAGGTCTCACTAAATTGTCCAGGCTGCATTTGAATTTGCAATCCTCCTGCCTCAGTCTCCTGAGTGCTGGGATTATAAGTGTGTGCCACTATGCCTGGCTGACCTGCCCACTCTGATGTCCTTCCTCTGGAGTCTACAGCATCCTGGACTAAGCTTTGTTTTCCTGCTTATGTGGACAGGTGATCATCCTCACCTATTAGCCCCTCACTGGGCTGGGAGCTCTCTGGGTCCAAGGGTCTGATTTTGCATTTCTAGTACACAGCATGGTAACCACATACCACTCCTGGCCTGGAGGAGGCACCTGTAGTCAATGTGGGTGCCCTGCTGAGTGCCAGGGAGCCGGGAGCTGGGAGCCGGGAACTCCCTTACCTTCACGTCCACGATGTGGTAATTGACTCGCAGCTCGTACTTCTTCAGCACCTGAAGGAGCGCCTCCACCGTCTCTCTGGAGGTGAAGAACTCCAGGTAGGCCTGTGGGGCATGGGCAGCTGACACATCAGCGCCGGCTCCTTGTGACATCCTTCCCGTGTGCCCCAGCATGCAGTATGTACCAGGACCTGCCCTCCTGCCCGTGCACAGGCACACAGGCCTTGGGTCATTGGGACTAGAGACCCCTAGGACCATGTAGGAACTGTCGCACTGGGGACTACACACAGGGAGAGGACAGCAGCACGTGGGGTTCTCAGTCTGTAGCCTCTCCCCACCACACAGAGAGCAGCCATCCCTGGAGCTCAGTAGAAGCAAGTGTGATAGGTACACAGTCTATCCTTCATTTTGGCTGATTTGCTAGGATATTCTTCCCCAGATGAAGAAACTGGCTTTGGGGACACGGAGTCAGGAGCTGCGCTGATAGTGGACAGTGGAGCTGGTACTAAAGCAGGGCCTTCTGAGTCTGAGTCGGGGCCGTGGCTTGAGTTCTGCAGGAGCTAACTCCAGCACCTCAGGGAAAAACTGTCACACAAGCAGCAGTCTGGGGCCCAGGCAGTGGCTGCTTCTTGTGTTCCGTTTTGTTCCCAGAACATGAAATACAACCCGTTTTTTGGAAGGGGAAACTGAGGCCCCCTGACCTGCCTGTCTGGTCTGTCTGCTCTAAGGCTTGCCCTCCTGTGCACTCTGCTCCACATTTAAACAACTAAAGGGCCCAGGCAGGAAAGGCCGAACTGTGTCCTTGTCCTGGGGAGCCCTGGTGAGGGTCAGGGTGGTACAGCCCCGCAGCCCCTACCTTCTGGAAGACGTAGCCCCCGCTGGGGCCCCAGCCCACAATGGGGTCGGAGGACGGCTTCCCGTTGACGTTGGGCTGGGAGTTGATGGTAAGGATGCCCAGCCGGTTCACGCGCAGCAGCTGCTGCTGCATCAGGTTGGTCTCGGGTGCCAGGGGCTCATCGTTCCAGGGCAGGCAGGTCACCTGGTAGGAAGATGAGCCATGCTGGGGCTGTGGGGCAGGACCCTGGGTCCCTCCCTCTCCAGGCCACCTCGTCAGCTCCACAGACCCAGGGCAGGGGCTTCCTAATATGCCTACGTGTGTCCCCTTGCTGAAGTGCCAAGGCTGGGGAAGGGCAGAGGTCACGGGGCGCCCAGCCTACGGTGCTCACCTTATAGCCATGCCGGTTCGGCTCCCCTGAGAGGTAGTGTGCGAAGACTTCGAAGACACTCTCCTCGCTGCTCAGCTCCTCACCCCACATCTTCAGCAGCTCCTGCCGGGGCGACTTGCTTTTCAGGTAGAAGAGGTAGTAGTTCTTCAGCTCCCCGAAGGCTGGTGAGGAGGAATTGCCCCTGGCAGGGAGGTGCCCACAGGTCAGGACAGAGCCCACCCTGGGCTCTGATGGGACTGCCACCGTCCATCCTGCCCACCTGCTCCCGGGACCACCCACCCGGAGCTGCAGGCCCTCACCAGCGGCCGTTGGGAAACTCGTTCCAGTCCTGGGTGCGGTAGATGTAGCTCTTTGGTCTGGAGGCCCAGAAGATGGGCCGTACATCTTCCTCTCGGCGCTTTGGGTGTGCGCTGACGGCCCAGGGGAGGGGACGCCTGGTGACGATGGAAACAGAAATGAGCAGGGATTGGCTGGAGGGAGCAGAAGGGACACTCCCCCCAGCCTGGCTCCCTGTGAGGGCAGAGCCAGGTGGCTGGGTCACAGGGCACCCCCGTCCCACCTCCCCCTGGCCTCTGCCCTCACCTGGGGTCCTCAGTCCACATGCCCAGGCGCTTTAGCACGCTGGTGGTGGCCATCTTGCGGTTGAGGGTGTAGAAGTGGAGGCCCGGCACCAAGCCGCTGGCTAGAAGCTCCTGGCACAGGCTCACAGCAAGCTCAATGCCATAGTTGCAGATGGCAGCGTCATTGTCTTTGATCGGCTCTATCACGTCCCTGATTCCCTGTGGCACCTCCAGCTTGGACAGTTTCACAAGCTGCCGGAGGGAGGAGTAGCTCTGGCAGCACAGGGGGAGTGGGGTCATCTCCCAGGCACCTCCTCCCAAGTACTCACCCCTCCCCCATTCCCCAGGGCTCCTGTCCATGGCAGTGTCACTGGAGGGACTCAGGGGAGTCAGGCTGTGTGTAGGGCTGGACTGGGCCAGTCCTGCATCCTCTATGTTTTGCTGCCATCAGCCCAGGCTGGCCCTTTACCCTGAGCTCTACTTATTGATAACAAATGGTCACCTAACCCCTTGTTCCCAAGCTTTGCTGACCATCAGACTCACCTGAGCCTAAGAAGCAAAATGCAGATCTGCACAGTCAGGGATTTAACTCAGTAGGACCATGCCTGTCTGGCAAGCACAAGGTCCTTAGTTCGACACCTAGTACCCCCAAAAAAGGAGATCTGCTGGTCTACTCATAACTACTACAGATTGTGGCCTGGAACCCCAGCTTTGACAAAAGCTTATAAAAAGGATTCTGTTGACAAATTTCAGTAACAGTGATTTAATCAAAATTCATATATAGTCACACCATCCTGACCCTCACCGGGGCTTCCATGGGACGGAAGTACGTGCCCCTCACAAGTGGTGCTCTATGGGGGACATCGGATGACCATAGTGGGGTACAGTACAGCAGCACTATGTGGTGCTAGGCTCTCATATCCGTCTGATGGGAAGGACTTCAGTGAACTCAGTCTTGCTGTGGGCCTAGGGGAGCTGGGAGCCTCACCTGGATAGGAAAGATGCCGGGGAGGATGGGGCAGGTGATGCCGACCTCACCGCAGGCCTTTGCAAAGTCAAAGAAGGTGTCGGCTTCAAAGAAGAGCTGGGTAATGATGAAGTCAGCGCCTGCAGACACCTTTTCCCTCAGGTGTCTCAGATCTTCCTGGAAGCTCCCTGCCTCGGGGTGGCCTTTGGGGTAACCTGCCAGCAGGGAGGACATCAGGGAGAGGCTGGCCTGGGCCTGCTTAGGGGACTGATGAAGACCCGAGTCCTCTGTCCAGAGAGTCACTCTCACTCCTTCCAACAGCACACTGCAACAGGTACAGTGGCCAGCAGGGCCAGCGGCTGTGCCCTCTGATCCTGTAGGTGACCCTGTGGGAGACGGCTTGGATCCGGGAGCAGGGATGACTGCACTAAATGTCCCATACCATCCTGGTGCAGCCACCCGGCAAATGGGGCCTGCACTCTACGGCCAGGGGACAGAGGAGCTGCTACATCTGGCACTGGTCAGGTGGCTTCTGGGGCACTGGGTGTGACTCTAGGGACTGGATCAAAATATTATTTTTAATGCAACCCTAAACGCCTTCAGGTGTCCAAGATGGTGAATAGGAACCTGTTACAAGAAGAAGGACTGAAGAAAGTGGAGAAGTTCTGCTCCAAGAAACGAATGGAGAAAGTACAGAGACTATTTTCAGACGTCCAAAGGTCTGTTGAGGGGAGAAAGGATTCACCCTAGTCTGGTTCCTTATTAGCCAGTCTGTGATCTGGCTGACAAACCCCTAGAACGACAAGTTCTGGAGTCTGAACGCTCTGGGGAGGTGGGGGGACCAAGTGCTGGGCATGTAAAAGATGGGGTCCGGAACTGCTTGGGAGATGGGACTGGATGGCCACTAGGCCAGGTGCTAGCTTTGTGAACTGACTGTTTCCTAATAAAAGGAGTGGCCAGTAGCCCTGCATGGCTTCCATACACCACAGGGACCATGCCGGCTTCTTCCTGAGCTCAGACAGGTCATAAGCCAGGCAGGGCACAGCCATGAGCCCTGGGCTGTTGGAAGGCCAGGCTGCTTTGCTGTGATAAGGCAGTTTCATTCTTCAGCAGCCCGAGACGTCAAAAATGCTCTGAAAGCTATTGTTTCAAGGGGTAAAGGAATGGGGGTGGGAGAAGGAACCAGGCACAATACTTTCACTTTCCATAACAAAGCTTCTTCCAGCAGGAAATTCCCAAACTCTATAGCTCTACAATACACTCACCAAACAAATACAGCCTTTGACTGCTTTAGATTTTGTTCACTTGACTATATTCTTTTTATATCATCTCCAACATGGTGTTTTTCAGTCCATTGATCTCATCACGTAAAAGCATAAAGCACTTAATGCGCATGTGCAGTCCCCACCCAGCTGGTGTGTTAGGTCAGAAAGGCGCAGTGACAACTGGGACAAGTGGAAACAGCCTTCCTTCCTGATGGTACCAATGCCACACTCCCTTGCCGACTCCTATCAGTGCTTCCCAGTCTTAGCCACCTGGGCACAGAACTAGGACACAAGCTAGGGGCCTGGAAAAAGACTGAAGTCACACAGCTTATTTTTAAAATCCAGATTGATATTCCTTTATAGCCATGTTTTAGTACAAAAATGGCATAATTCCCAAAATATATAAGAAAAGTGCTCATTCCGAGATGTGCTACATCAACCCAGGGGGGTTCTTGAGTCTTTGGCACATAGGCCTCACTGCCTCTAAGTGGCTCTGAGAAGCTAGTGCCCCACTTGATGTATGTGGGGTGAGAGAGGAGCCCCCCCCATTTCTGCTGGGGAGTCTGTCCTGCTGGCTACAGTATTAGGAGCCAAAGCTGTGCCAACCTGGGATTTTGAAACTGACACTGAGAGCGGTCCCTTGGTCTGGGCTATTGGCTGAGACTGACAGCAGTATATTCAGGACAGGTCATGGTCACGGTCACACACACTGAAAACAATGACCATTGGGTCTTCTGAGGGAGCAGAGAGCACCACTGCAGGGCGAAGCAGAGGTGGGGGATGCTGTAGCCTCGGACAAAACAGGAAGGGGCTTTCCTTCCTGATGGTACCAGTGCCACCACAGTGGGGGCTGATGCCATTTCCTGACTTGGCTTCTGGGATTCCCTGCCCCTTGAGTCCTCTTGCTTGAGAGGGAAGAGGAGGGCTTGGAGCAAGCACGGCAGAGGCACGAAAGCTTTGGGGGCAGTGGCAGGCCTGGGATTGGTGGGGGACAGGGTGAGAGGGAGGGCAATGTGTGAATCCCCTGCAGCTCACACACACCATGCAGAGCACAGGCTCAGGCCCATGCGTGGACCCGATCGCCACATCCTGAAATGAACCAGCCCTCCTGGCCTTCCCTTTCCCCTCTCCATCTCCACCCACTCACCGGCCACACAGATGTCAAAGTAGTCGCCAAACTCGTTTCGGATGTGCTTCACCAGGTCGGTGGCATGGTCGAAGCCTCCTTCCTCTGCTTCCCACTGGTCACCTACGGGGTCTGCAGGGTTGCTGGAGGTCATGGCTACTGAGTCTTGCCCCACCTCCAGAGAGGCTTTTGCCCCCTCTGCCCACCCTCCACTGAAGGCCCGAGCTTCACCGTCAGGATCTCCCCTTTGTCACCTAGAGGCTGGCAAGCAGAGCAAGAAGGAAAACAGCCAAGCTGTCAATGTCTTCACATGCTGGGAGACAGAGCCGCTCTCTGGTGAGCCTGGAGGCCCCTCACCTGGCCCTTCTACCCCAGGTGTGCTCAGGTGCTGTGCCCTACCCCTTCTGCTCACTCCCTAGTCTTGCAGCTCCCGTCTCTTTTAAGAACTTCTTACCCATCTTGGGTGAGAAGTGGCCCTGTGGTGTGGTGGGGTTCATCAGGGCACACACTCCCTCCTACCTATCAGGTTTCCTTTACTCACTCCTGGTGGCCAGCAGGCACCAGACTCCTGGCTGAACTCCAGGGCTGCCCTCTGTGACCGGGCCAAGTGCAGCCACTGATGAGGAGGTATGTGGCCAGAGGATGGGGCTATCAGGCCCTGGCCACATTCCTGCATGGCCTACATCCAAGTCTAGGGGTGGAGGAGGCAGTGTCCATAGTGGACTCTGCCCACTGTGCTCACTGATCTGCAGGCAGGAGGGAACCCTGACTGAGCATGCCCACTTGGTGGTGTCCTGTTCCAGAGACAGGAGAGGTCTTGGGAAAGGAGAACCCTAAGAGGAAGGCAGTGCTGGCTCCACACCTCCCCGCAGCGCCAAGATGTTCTTGATGCCCAGCTGCTTAGCTTTGTATAGGTGGCCCGTGATTTCCTCTGGGCTCTGCTGGCAGCATGTCATGTGCAGGATGGTTTCCAGGCCACAGTAGTTCACAGCTGTGCTGGCAATCATCATGGAGGATGTCTCCTTATCCGAGCCAGGGTCTCCCGCTGGGTGCCAGGTCACATCTATGAAGAGGGGGCCACCTGCTGCCATCTGGTCAAACCTAGAGAGGATTTCTCTTTGAAAAGAGGCTCCTGGGAGACACCACCCTCCACCACCTGCTCGTGGGGCCTGGGAGCTGAAGTGCACAGGTGCAGGTCAGAGGCAGAGCAACCTGTGTTCGTTTCCCAGGTTGGCTACCTATCACGTTTGTGCTTCTCGGCACATTACTTAAGTCTCTCTGAGCTTTACTTTCTTATTTATAGTGTGTGGCAGGTTGGGTACGCAGTGTACACTTGTAATCTCAGCACTTGGGAGGCTGAGGCTGGAGGCTTGCCCTTAACTTAGAAAACAGCCCAGCCTTCTTAGTGAGGTTGAGGCTAGCCTAAACTATTGAGTGAAGCCCTTGTCTCAAAAAATCAAAACCAAACAAAACCAAAGGAAAACAGCTGCACAGCACTTAGAGCCTGGGGTATACACAGTGAGTGTTTGGCAAGTGCGAGCTGCTCTTCCTGTGATTACAGAGGTCACGTATAACAATACCACCCATCTATGTGAGCTGGATGAACACTCCTCAGAGCTTATGCAGATAATCCTGAGCAAGCTGAGACATTTCCATGGCAGAGTTGGGAGGGGCTTCTACCAGGACGCAGAGCCTCATGTGGGGACAGGAAAATGAGAGTCCTCAGAGAAGGGCTAAATTCCTGAACTATTCTCAGAAGGCTGTACCCAAACCAGCTGTGGTGAGCATGTCTGTAACCCCAGCACTCTGGGAGGCTGAGGATCACCAGTTTGAGCCTTGCCCGGGCAACTTATGTACTTAAACCCTGTCTCTAAATAAAAAATTGCAATCAAACTTGTGACCCTGTGCAGGGGCTAGAACCACTGAGCTAAATCCCTGGCCTTCTAAATAAAAAATAAAAAGAAGTGGGGCTGGGAAGGGTGGGGAAAAAAATATAGAGCTGAAGGTGTGGTTCAGGGCAAGGGCACTGAGTTCAAAACAAGCACACAAAGAAACAAGCATTGAGTTCAAGCCCCTGTACTGCAGGAGAGAGAGAGAAAGAGAGAGAGAGAGAGAGGAAAGAAAAGAAAGAAGCAAGCCTGTATTTGCACCAGTATTTGCATTTCAAGTTATCAAGTATTTTGTAGTTGGGATTACAGGCATGCACGTTCTGCTATAGTAAATGTCCTCATCCTTTAAAATTTTAGAGCCGTGGGAAAAACACATGAGAAGTGCAAATAGTAAAAGGCTTAATTTTTTTTAAAGAAGGAACTGAAATTCATAAAGTGCTAATGTAATTCATTTGGCATTTCCAGATTTCAAGAGGTACAATCCAAATCACAAACTTGCTGAAAACATTCGCCGAGTTGCTCTTTGTGATTTCCTAAACCATGCGTGATCTGGCCCCAATTCTGAGAGAATTAACATTTTTATCCCGTCTAAATGTGTCTAAAGATATCTGATGCAAATAAAAACCAAGAAACCAAGCAATAACTGATGCTAGCTAAGATACACAGGAAAAAAGAACCCTTCTGCATGGCAGAAGGTACAGCACTTATGGAAATCAGTATGGCGATTCCTCAACTATGGGACCAGCCTACACTGTGTAGTAAAACTCGATCTCAAAAAATCGAAACGAGTGCCGGGCGTGGTGGCTCACGCCTGTAATCCCAGCACTCGGGAGGCAGAGGCAGGAGGATTGTGATGTGAGTTTGAGGCTGAGCTCAGGGCCAGCCTGAACCACAAAGCGAGACCCTGTCTCAAAAAAACCTGAAAAAAAAAAAAAAATCGAAACGAAACGAAAACTAAAAATTCCATTTGATCCAGCTATTTCTCCTTTAGGTATCTTCCTAAAGGGGTTAAAGACATCATATTACAGGGATACATGCAGACCTTTATTCCCACCACCATAATTCATTATAGCTAAATCTTGGAATTGGCCTGTATGTCCATCAACAGATGGATGAAGAAAATGCAGTATTTACACACAATGGAGTACAACTCTGCCATAAAGAAGGATAAACTGAATCATTTGTAGAAAAATGGATGCAACTTGTGACCATAATACTAAGTAAAATAAATCAGACACACAAGCTCAAATATTGCATGGTTTCTATAAGAAACCCTATAGATAGATAAAGAGCAAAGGAACAGGGTACAGGGAGCTAGATCGTTTGCAAATGGGAAGGGGAGCAAGACAAGGAGTGAGTTGGGGAGGGGAGCCAAAGGGGGAGGGAAGTAAGGGAGGATCTACAAGTGGAGAGAGGGAGATGAAAAAAAAAGAAGAGTGGTATCTACAGGGACTAACACCACACAAGGAATGTGATCATTATGTACTACAAACATATACCAATAAAAATAAAAATTGAAAATAAAGGGCCCTGCCAAAAAACCCCTCCACATCTGGTAGGAGAAGGGACTTCTAGGGACAATTAAGAAAATACATATCAAATGACCTCTCCATTCCTTTGGTCTCCTCTCTGGCGATTTTTCCTACCGGGTCAAAGGGCAGCCTGACGCAGGGCCGCTCCTTCAGCTCCCTCCCCCAACTTCTCATCCATTCATCAGCTCACATGGAGATGAGGTTGGCAGCTCCCTCCGCCGTCCGGGGAGGGAAGAATTCCAGGGAGAACCATTTGTCTCCAGATTCCATCCTCCGCCTCATCTTCTCCCGGAGTCTCTCGTGGCGCTCGGAGTCCAGGCCTGGGGTGGAACATCGCGAACTGTCCTTGGAGCCCTCGCTGCCACTGCTACTGCCGCCTCCGCTCCCTCGAGCCTCGTTCACCATGGCCCAGGTCCTGCTGCACGGGGTGGGGCAGGGGCATCAGGGGACGCGCAGCAGAGCCCGAGCGGCAGGTTCGAGCAAGGGACTCGGCATTCGCCGGCGGCTGCAGCTCCACACAAGGGCCCTCTGCTGCTGAGGCCCCCACCCGGCTCGGGAACATGCTCCTTCAGCCCACGGATCCTCGGTGACAGCTACCTGATGGAAGGTGGCACAGAGTACCTGCAGATGCCAGCCTTTGAGGCCCATAGTCCTAGGGAGGGGCAGCGAGGCCCAGCTGCGAGGACCCTGGCTTTCCCATGGTCCATCCTGGCCAGCTTAGACCCAGAGTGAGCGGGGAGGGAACCGAGGAGCCTTCCTTAGCGGGTGTGCCCAGCTGGGCGGAGCTGCGACAAAGGAAGAGCAGGGCTGAGGCCTGAGCAGGGGGCGGAGGCTAAAGCTAGAGCCCAAGAGAGGGAGGGTGAGGGTGCTCCGGAGGAGGCAATGTCAGGGCTGGAGCTGCCGTCAGCAGACATTCAGGGCCACACTGGTCCCTCTCCAAAGAAGGAAGGGCTCTCTGCTGCTGACCCTGCCTGGAACATCTCCTGTTACAGTGTGAGTGTGCAGGGCTGCTGCACAGGGCGGAAGGGGTGAGGGCCTAGCCAGGCAGTCAGAGTTCACGTTGCTCCAAGAAAACCTTTATGGTGTGGGTTGGGCATGACACTGGCATTGTTCCAAAATTAGCAGATAGAATTCTGTAAGGACACAAATTTATGTCCAACTTGGAATAAAAGCTGCCCCATCTGGGCCTGCACCACACACACCACTTAAGTCCAGTGACTGCAGAGCCACCATACAGAAGAAGGGCACAGTGCTATATGGCAGTTTGGTGGGGGAAATAAGATAAACACTTAAAAACAAAATAAAACTCTTGCTCAGCATGACAAACAGAGTACTGTGCCGGGTGTGGTGGCACACACCTGTAATCCTAGCTCTTGGGAAGCAAGGGCAAGAGGATCGCCATGAGTTCTAGGCAAGCCTGAGCTACATAGTGAGACCTTGTCTCAAAAAACAAAACAAGGGGGCTGGGGAGTTAGCTCAGTGGTTCTTGGTGCCTGTCTTGCAAGCACAAGGGCCTGGGTTCGATTCCCCCAGTAACCATATACAATACTGGGCGTGGAGACTCACGCCCAGTAGCAATCAGTACCACATACCACAGTGCCGGGTGTGGTGGCTCGTGCCTGTAATCCCAGCACTCGGAAGGCAGAGGCAGGAGGATTGTTGTGATGTGAGTTGGAGGCTGAGCACAAGCCAGCCTGAACTACAAAGCGAGACCCTGTCTCAAAAAACCAAAAAACAAAACAAAACACAAAAACAAAACACTCAGCAGTGAAAATGCAGTGCGAGTACCAACAAGATAAAAGTGTCAGGTCTATTCCCAAGGGAACATCCATCCCTAAATGGGTACATGTTAGCACCTCAAGCCCTGGAGAATCATGGGACCAACAGCCTCTGTCTCCCCTGAAACTCACAAGTGCACAGAATACACCTGGTGCACCCAAGTTGACTACAGACTAAGAAGCCTTGTGCCAATGTTTTCTCCTCTGCATTGATTCTGACTGGGAGTACAGCTCAGTGGAAAGTGTTTGCCTAGCACATGTGACCCTGGGTTGCATTCCCAGTGTGGCAAAAGCACTGGCACTGCTCCCTGCACTACTTCTCCACCACCATGAGGTAAGCACCTTTCACCACCACACCCTGCCTCCTTGCTTCTGCCTTGGAACCGGCCAGCTACAGATTGGACCCCTGAAACCTCTGCAAGATAAATTCTCCTCCTTTAAGTTGTAGGTGTTGGACATTGTGTGCAGTGACCAGAAGTGGACTGAAACACTCCAGATTCTTAGCGAGGGATGAGCTGCCAGCTGGCCTTCTTCCTGACCTCAAGGGAAGGCCTCATTAATTAATTGCCCGCTGGAACAAAACTTAGAAGAGAAGGAGGCTGTGCCTACCACTTGCAAACCATCTGCTCTTTAAAGACTGTTTCCCCAGTGTGTACCAGGCATATGCCATGTTATGCCCTCTTTCAACTAACACCCACCACTTCTTTATCCATTTTTAAATTGAGTTCCCATGACACCCAGGGCTGTATAACAGGGACCCAGAGGCTGGACCTGCAGGTGCCCAGTGCATAACTAAAAGCAGGATCAAGCTTGACATCTCTGCCTTCTTCTTCTTCTTCTTCCCTGTTTCCTTTATTACCTAAAAACTTTGAGTCAAATCTCTGCTCAGACTAGAGATGCTACTGGCTTCACGAATGTCTGCAATATAGTTTATTGACCTTAGGTTAAATTTTTTTTTTTTTTGGAGGCAGGGTCTCCTTTTGTAGTTCAGGCGGGTCCTGAACTCACTATGCAGCTCAGGCTAGCCTCCTGCCTCTGCCTCCCGCAAGCTGGGATTACAGGCCAGGCTCCAGGTTTATATAACCTGTCTCATCACCCACCCTTCAGGACTGAGGACACCAAGATAAGAGTAGAAGTAATGTTCAGGATTTGCAGTTTCATAATGTGCTATTCCAGTCTCTCTGGAGCAAAGCCTAGCAGTCTCCAGACACTGTCCTAAACCCGCAATCATCTTGGATTCTAGGAAATGGGAAGCCACCTTCATAATGAAGTCACAAGTCAGCCCCTACCCAGGCAGGAGCAATTCCTCCATGCTAGGAAGGAGGCTGCCCCCAACCCTGAAAGAATCATTCTGTCACGGGCACCAAACTGTCTCTCAGGCCATGATTTTCAGAGCTAAGAAACCAGGAATGATATGAGAGTTCAACCCCCACCCCATAAAAATGGTCCCTATTCTTTTCTTAATGAGTTAGATCTCTTTAGCAGACCTAGGCCACTTTTAATTCCTTTAAACTGAAGCCCTTTCTCTATTTTCTTTCACTTTTCTTTGTTAAGCAATCGCCTTGATCTTTGGCCACTCCTCAAAATAAATTCCCTTTCCATTTTCCTTTTCATTTCCTTTCAAATGTAAGCCTTTTACCTGGAAATTCCTGTCTCAATTTTAATTTCGACTATGACCACAGTAAGAAGCCTAGCTAGATAGTTTATCAGTGTGACAATTGTAGGTTAATATCTTTGTCACCCCTGGTTCCCTAAGACCAGGACCAAAGTACCTGTCTCTGGCATACTCTGTGCCTGGCACAATCAAAACACATATACTCTGCACCAGTGGGCCAGGAGCTCAAACAGCCCTCTGCCATTTGCTGGGCATTTACTCAGACTGTGCTCAAACGGTGTAAGTGGACATCAGTGTGCAGTAGGACCCAAGGGTGCTGGGCCAGCAAAAATATAAAAGGCAAGGGCTTCCTTTCCAGCCCTCTGGAAAGCTGAGGCCAGAGCGCTGCAAATTCCAGCCAAACCTGAATAATTTACCAATCACTGAGACCTTGTCTTAAAATAAAAAATAAAAAGGACTGGAGATGGTGCTCAGTGGTGGAGTACCCCTGGCTTCAATGCCAATATCTAAGAAAAGAGAAAAAGTTACCGCCAGCAGCTTGGGTAGCATGAGGGAGGAAATCAGGTCATTAGGTCACTGGCCGGCGGATCCGTGGGTTCAAGCGCGGGGGTGGAGTGGGGTGCAGGATGCTGGATCACCACTACTGGCTCAAGGTCCCTTCAGAGCCCCTTCATCTCCCAAGTCCATCCGTCCAGGATCAGGGGTCGCTGGGGTAGTAGCCTCTAAGGTCACACTAATCCCCTGGCACACCCCACCCCCAAGCAGGTCTTCGCCCCTACAGAGAGTTCCCCGGCTGCAGGGATTTTCCTCCCCGCCACCCAAGACTGCCGGCACTCACCGAGCTACTATGTGACAGAACGCCGGTTCGCCGTAACCTTTCCGCCTCAAAAGAGGTGCGTGCGGAGGGGGCGGGGCGCGCGGAGTCGGACGCTCAAATCTGTTGCCAAGGCAGGTGGGCTCAGAGGGCGGAACCACTGGGCTAGAGACAGGAAGTCCCGCCTCAAACATGGCCGCGTCCAGTGGTTTGTTGGAGGCTGTCCCTTTATCGTCATGTGACGCGAGCCCTCGCCCCACCCGCCTGCAGCCACTCCCTGTCTTCGTCCCCAAGATCGAGAGGTACACGTGACCCTCCCAGGGCCAGTCACGTGAGGCGCAGATCCTGATTGGGAGGGGGTAGGCAAAAGGGGTCCGGAGTGCCAGTAAAGGAGGAAGATGGCGGGGTGCAGGGGGTCTCTGTGCTGCTGCTGCCGGTGGTGTTGCTGCTGCGGTGAGCGCGAGACTCGCACCCCAGAAGAGCTGGTAAGGAGCTGGCGGGGCTGAGCTGGGGAGGGGGCGGTTGCTAAGGGACAGAGAGGCGTTGCCGGGGGTGGGGCCGAGCAAGACGGCCCGCAGGTGGCAGCGGGTGGGGCCTGGGGACCGCAGCCTGGCAGTAGAGCATCCGCCCTGTTTCACGTGCCCAAATCTCAGCTCTTTTTCATAACCTCTCCCTGGACTCTGAAGGCAAATCCAGGCCAATTCCAGTTAATTCCCTCCGTAGCTTCTTTTATTTTAATCAGAAAGGAGTTTTGAATGAAACATGCGTTTTCAGAATGCGCCTCTTCATAGTACTTGTGTTCATGATGCAACTCGCTTAGTTTCTCCAGCCCCTACTCACTCCATCTCTCATTCACCTTTTCTGGGTCAGTGACAATCCGACTTTCCCTTGCAAAGCACCTGGGAAAACTTGAGTTGCTGTGTCCCCAGAGTTGACAGGTCTCGTCTTGTTTCAGATTGACACATTATCAGATAAAACCTGAAATGCCTTTCCCTGAAACTGGCATTGGATATCTGAGGTGTCCTGAGATCAGAGTGGTTATTTGGAGAATGTATCAGTAGAAATGAAGAGCCCAGCTGGATTAGTGCCCCCCCCCCCGTTTTTGATGTCTTGTTCTTTCTCTTTGATAAAGGATCTGGCTGCTTTAGAAGCTAGCAACCGGGCCGGGGAGTTAGCTCAGTGGTTCCGGCGCCTGTCTTGCAAGCGCAAGGGCCCGGGTTCGATTCCCCGGTAACCACATAACAATACCCAGCAGCAACCAGTACCACATACACCAGTGCCGGGCGTGGTGGCTCACGCCTGTAATCCCAGCACTCGGGAGGCAGAGGCAGGAGGATTGTGATGTGAGTTTGAGGCTGAGCTCGGGGCCAGCCTGAACCACAAAGCGAGACCCTGTCTCAAAAAAAAAAAAAAAAAAAAAAAAAAAAAAATAGAAGCTAGCAACCGATTTTGTATCTTTTCCCACTATTTGTGTGTGTGGTACTGGGAATTGAAGCATCCTCTTCACACTGAGCTACATCTTCAGCCCTTTTTAAATTTTTCATTTTGAGACAGCATCTCCATAATTGGCTGTTAGTTGCCCAGGTTAGGGTTGAACTTATGATCTCTATGCTTCAAATTGCTGAATATGCCAGTATGCCTGGTTCTCAAGCTTTTACCCACTAAAAAGTTTTTCTTTCTTTGGTTCTGTTTTTCTAGACTATCCTTGGAGAAACACAGGAAGAGGAGGATGAGATCCTTCCAAGAAAAGACTATGAGGTGAGCTCTGTAGGTACTTTCATGAGCAAGTAGTGAGTGGGTGGTGAGATCAGGTGGTAAGATGATTCCAATCAGAGATGCTCCATGACCTTCCGTCTTACGGAGTGGGTACAAGAAGGTATCATCTGGGAATTGGGGCCCTTCCTCACTTTAGCCACTAAACGAGATCTGGTGTCTGTGCTTTTAGAGATCTGTGGAATCTTCATCTGGATAGAATATATATTTTCCTTTAAACTATTTGCTTTTACAAGTTATAGAGTGAAAGCTTCAGATACACTTATAACAGCGTGTGCCCCTAACTTATTAAGGAGGCTTGCTGGGTTGTTTTCTTTTTTGTACCAGGGATCAAACTTGGGATCTTGTGCTTGCAGGGCAGGCGCCAGAACCATTGAGGTAAATCCCCAGCCCGTCCTTGCTTCTTCTGAGACTTTAGTTTTTAGATGATTGTTTCCTGAGCAGCTTCTCTATGAAATATTCTTGATTGTAGTTTCCTTTTTCAAGTATGGCGTTCTTACCATACTCTTACTCCTATATGTGTGTTTTTAGAAAGGCTATTGATGCTGCTGTATGAAACTGACTTTTACTTAGTGAGTTCATGATAACTTTTGTATAAAGTTGGAATGACAAGAACAAGCTGTAATTATAAATAAATCCTGAAACTAGTTACAAGAAGGTAGAAAAGACTGAACTACATAGCAAGACCTTGTCTAAAAAGAAAATGTAGAAAATAACGTAGTTCTACTAAATACACTATTTTAACTTACTCCTCCCCTTTCTGTATTGGTACTTTTCTTTTTTCTTTTTTTTTTTAGGCTTTTTTTGAGACAGGATCTCACTTTGTGGTTCAGGCTGACCCTGAGCTCAGCCTCAAACTCACATAACAGCAATCCTCCTGCCTCTGCCTCCCGAGTGCTGGAATTACAGGCGTGAGCCACCACGCCTGGCACTGTGGTATGTGGTACTGGTTGCTGCTGGGTGTGAGTCTCCATGCCCAGTATGGTATGTGGTTACCGGGGATTGAACCCGGGTCCTTGCACTTGCAAGACAGGCGCTGGAACCACTGAGCTAACTCCTCGGCCCTGTATTGGCACTTTTCTACAATATCTTCTTATTTTTTTTTTTTTTTTTTGAGACAGGGTCTCATTTTGTAGTTCAGGCTGGCCCTGAGCTCACTGTGTAGCCCAGGCAAGCCTCAAACTCACAGCAGTCCTCTTGCCTCTGCCTCCCGAGTGCTGGAATTTATAGACTTGAGCCACCATGCCTGGCATTGTGGTATATGGTTACCAGGGACCCAACTCTGGACCTTGCACTTGCGAGGCAGATGCCAGAACCACTGGACTAAATCACCAGCCCAATACCTTCTTTTAAAAAAATTGATTTATTGCTACATTTCTAGGTACAACCTAGGATCATATTTATCACTGAGAATTTGTACCTACAATATCTTATGTTGGGGAATTAAATTTTATTATACCATGGTCTATTTAATTAATTCATCTTCGGTTTTCCAGCGTTTCTATACTGCACTGCACAGTGGTGCACATCAGTCCCTTCTTGTCTATTCTTAACTGTTTCCATAGGATTAATTTTGAGAAATGGAATTAACCATATGATTGTTTAATACCTTTTAAAAATACCATATAGATTTTAAAGGTCGAATATGGAATGACAGTAACATCCCTGACTGATTTTTCTTTTAAGTCTTTCACCTTTTGTTGTAGAATATAGTGTAAACAATAGGATTTGTAGCATAGCATGGAATTTAAAAAAAACCTTTTGTAGACAATTTAAACTTGTAAATAATGGACAGGACAAAATATTGAACCTGGCATTGTTATATCCAGCTTCAGTGTTTATTCAGTTCATTCTCAACTTTTTTTTAGTGCTTTCATCCACTTCTCCCTTCTGGTATTTTGAAGGAAATTCTAAACAGCGTATCATTTCACCCATAAATAATTCAAGTTCGTCTCCAGTGGATACGAACTTTCTTTAGCATAGCCATACCATTATTATATTTAAGAGTTGTTCCTTGAGGGCCGGGGAGTTAGCTCAGTGGTTCTGGCGCCTGTCTCGCAAGCGCAAGGACCCGGGTTCGATTCCCCGGTAACCACATAACAATACTGGGTGTGGAGACCCACACCCAGCAGTAACCAGTACCACATACCACAGTGCCGGGCGTGGTGGCTCATGCCTGTAATCCCAGCACTTGGGAGGCAGAGGCAGGAGGATTGTGATGTGAGTTTGAGGCTGAGCTGAGGGCCAGCCTGAACCACAAAGCGAGACCCTGTCTCAAAAAACCTAAAAAAAAAAAAAAAAGAGTTGTTCCTTGATATCAACTATCCAGTGTGCAGATTTTCCTATAAAGTTATATGTATTTTAAGTTTGTTTGTGTCACATTCTAGATAAGGTCCTTACAATGCATTTGTTTACGTATCTTTTACAAATCTCTTTTAACTCACAGTTTTTCTCTTTGTTATTTTTTCCTCTTGTAATTTGTTTGACAACATAGTTCTGACTCAGGAGTGAATAACATGGGGCTGGGGATTTACCTCAGTGGCAGCGCGCCTGCCTGGAATGAATGATTCTGCTGCTGGATCCTGCCAGTGTACCACCATGGTACAGTTAAATATGTGACTCTGATGGGAATTGGTTTTGGTGAATTAAAAAAAAAAGCATGACATCACCTGGTATATATTTTTTTAATATATCTTTTTTTAATGTCTTTCTTTTTTTGTTTGTTTTGAGGTAACCTGGATTGAACTCAGGACCTTGTGTTTACAAGGCAGGCACCACTGCTGCTGAGCTAAATCCTTGGCCCTTTTTATGTATCCTAAGTATTTGAGTCGCTGTATTCAGCTGAACTGTTTTACCAGCCTGGAGGCTTTTCCCAGGGTACTCACTCAGCCTTGTTGTTGACCTGGACTCCTTTGCTCCTTCTGCCACATTCCCTTTATATTTGTGATGCACTTGCCTTCACCTGATACACATATTCATATAAACTGTACAGGCAAGTATTCATTCCTGCGGATCATTAATATTTCCCGATTAACCGTCTCCTCCTTTGAGCTTCCTAAGTGTTCTGTGTAAGAGCAAATTCAGTTGGGTACTTAATCAACCAAGGCTGCTCTGGTTTCCTTCAAGGGTCAGCTGGAAAACCCTTCTGTTGACAGTCTTCTAAGCTCCTCCTTCCTGCTCTGGGGTTCACTGCACATACTCAGCCCTTTGCTTGCTATATTGGGTGATTATGTGATGTTAGAATCCCCATTTTGACGTCTTTTCTCATTCTGGGTGGTTTGAATAAAAGCTGCCTATCTGTTAGATGTGCTATGAGAAGTGGTAATGTTTTCCTTCTAGTCACAGCCTGTGTGACTGCATTTGGAGAAAAGGTCCCCTGGGAGCAGAAGACCTACAGGTCATGGCCACCGCCCTGGCTCACAGCCTGAGGCAGTTTCTATTTGTGTGGTCACCTAGGTCCCCTTTCTAGTAGAATTTAGGCGTTTTCTGCTCCTACTTC
>PVIR01013965.1:0-41210 GCA_004026965.1 Petromus typicus | reverse complement strand
CCTTGAACTCACAGCTAGCTTCCTGCCTCAGCCTCTGAGGAACTGGAGTTACAGTCATGAGACACCACACCTACTTGTTTGTTTGTTTGTTTTTGTTGAAATGGGGAGGTTTAGGATCAAGAAAGCACTAGCACAGTGAAGGGGCTAAATAGAGCAACAGTTCAGGAACAATGAGGTCATAACAAGGAAAGGAAAGACTGTCCAGAGAAGATATCCTTAGAGCCCTGGGCAGGACAAAGAGTCAGAAGACATATCACTCTCAAAGGACAGATGAGGAAAGTGACCAAATCTCAGAGAACCCAGACAGTCAGCACAGGATCGCCAGTCAGAGCAGGGCGACCAAAAGAAACCTTTTGTGAACCAAACAGTAAGCACCAGTCTTCATGAGTCTCAAATCATCTCCTTACCAAAACAGGAGGACCAAGGGACTGTTTCTTTAAAGGAAACTTCTAGCAGGCATATGCACACTCACATACACAAGCTCCCACACAAACACTCTCACTTTAGTGCTGCAGCCACAGGTACAATTGATTTTTCAGCTTCTGAAAATGGTCTTCCTGAGGTGTGGAGCCTACTGCCATCTACATTTCCATCCCTTATCTGTTGAAAAGATCCTATCACTGAATAGATGCATTCTAAAAGAAGGTTCAACCTTCCACCGTCTTGTAACTCCTTGTTCTTTATCTCTCTTCACCCCTGTTTATTTTCTTGATAGCCTATATTACAAAGTGAAAATAATATTGCTTTATATCCCTTTTGACTGTCTTTACTAGCTGGGAGTTTCATGGGACAGTTCTAGTAATTATTTACTGTGATTAACTAACATAAAAGACAATGCCTGACTAAAATAATATAGACCTCATCAGTACTGGAAAAATGAATATATGTTAACTGACTGATTTTTATGGTGAAAACTACTGGAGCTGAGAATCTTTTCAGGCCTTAAACTCAGAACAAGACCTTATCATCAAACACCAAGTCTGAGGTTAGCACTAGAACCAGACAAGGGCTGGAATGTTTCTTGTTCTTAGATGTCAAAGGGACAACTGGGTTATGGGGATAGTAAAGGACTGAGTGGGGTTTGGAGATTAGAAATAAAATATATAAAATTACAGGGTCAGAGCTCATGCAGTGATTCTCTTTTGTTCCAATTTTCTCTCAGGATGTTGAAGGATTTTCCATATGTATTGTATTTTCAGTTGTTATTTTCAAATGCATAATTTATACATCTTCAAAAGAATAATCAGTGACATATGAATATGCATGTACATATTTATGATATTGCATCCATCAGCACAACACTACTTTTCATCTCAGGTTTAAAATTGTATACCTTTGCACTATAGAATAATGAGTCTACGTGGATCATTGTCAAACAAATAGCTGATCTATTCTTTATTAGGTTTTCTTTTAGATTCCTTTGTGCCAAGAACAAAGGCCCTTTTCATCAACTGTTGTTTTGCAGAATCCTTAATCAGGTGATACAAAGACATAATTGTTTCTGAACCAGACCACATCTTCTGAGCTAAGTCTTCTAGGACATCAGAGTCAACAAGGAACAATACCCTGAGTATTGCTCAAGGACTCAATTCTGGAAGCCTCTCAGATTGATCTGTCAAATATTCTCATATTTTCTCTCCTGCAAATGAAGCCTGGCCCTCCTTTATCAACATTCCAATTTCTCTGGGGCATCTTTCACACTAAATTATTTTGCCATCATTTTTCTGTTTACTTCTGTTTATCTTCTCATTGTCTTCTAATTCTATTGTTTCCACCCTCAATATCCCAATTTGTACCTATCAGAATCAATGTTCATTAAGCATATAAATGTTTAACCTTCATTCTCTTGTTTAATCTTTACAACAATTTTGTGGAAATCAACTCAGAAAAAATTAAGCAAAAGAAATTTTACTGGAATGATGCATGAGTTCTCAGTGTGAAGGGAAAGGGTAGGAAAAAAATCTCCAACATGAGCACAAGTTAAGACACTGCCAAAGAACTAAAAATCAGAAATTACAACCATAAGATGTAGTCCAGACACTATTACTAAATTAAGTAAATTCTCATATTCACACATTGCCAACCATGTGCTAGGTACTGTACTAAGCAGTTTTACCAAACACTTATGTATGTATCACAGTTTATTGTAAATACTTCCTGTTCTGTATTTGGTATCTTTAAGTTCGAAAGCTCGTGTATTCATGCTTTGTTCACTGATTCATCCCCAGTGGTGAGAATATTAGCAAATAAACAGAGTGAGGTAAGTAACATCAGCACTTCTATTTTACACATATGATCAGTGAAGCAAAATGATGCTAAGTAATTCCCAACACTTCACAGTTGTTAGGATCTGATTCAAACCTGTAGGGCTGAAACTATCACATTTTCTGTTTTATAGATAATGAAACAAGTAAAATATGTGTTATAACCCTTCATTTTTATGGTGAAAATATGGAGTATATGAGATTGAAAAGCACCTCCCCAACTCATACCCACTATGAATGTGACCTTACTTGGAAATAAGACATTTGCAGATATAAACAAGTTAAAATTAGGTTGTATTGTATTAAAGCAGGCCCTAATCTAGGGATTAGTATTATTATAAGAAGGAAATGTGGATACAGATGTAGGAAGGGAGACCATTATATTTTATTTGCATATATTAATTTGTTACAGCAGCCTTAGGTAACTAAAAATACTAAATAACATGTAATAGCAAATCAAGTTTGTATGGGAAATAGGTTGTATCATGTAGTAGTTTTTCTCTTTTCCTTTTCCTTCAGTTATCATGCCCCACTTAACTTCCAGCTGCCAACTACTGCATTTCCTCAAGAGTATTAATCAGCTTTGTTCTTGCTAAGACAAAGTTCAGTTTCAGTCTTGGTTAAGGAATGAATCTATGCTCCTCTGGTTTTGAGGCAGAAACATCATGGCAGAAGGATATTGTGGAACAATGCTTCTTAGTTAAGCAGCTGAAGCCAGACAGGTGGAACAGTGCCAGAGAGGAAGAAGCAAGGGATATATACACACAGTGCCCCAAACTGTCGTTAGGACCCACCCAAACAAACCCAATAATGTGCTTTAATAATCCCTTGGACATTTCTAAAATCCATCCAATTGTTATGATTAAGGCTAGTGTCACACCTAGCTTGGCTAATCTTTCCCAAAGCAATCCTGACCACTACACTACTTCCTGTCAAATGAACCCAAGTAGCATTTCATTCCCTGAGGCTTGCTCAATTTTCTGCTGACAGGATAAAACCAGGATATTAACTCAGAAGGAGTTAATGCACATTAATGTAGCATTTTCCTGTAAAAATAACTTTGATGACCAGCACAAAGAACACAAAGTATAGAGGCTATCTATAGTAGTTCATGCTTTAGCTCAAGGCCCATGGAGTACTAATAACTTGGCTTTCTTCTCTAAAAATATTGATATATGGTCTTTTATCCCTTTGAATCACTATTCTTTCTGTTAAAACTCCAACCTCCTATGAAAAATAAATACTCTATGCTTTTATAATTAGCCACTTTCATTTATTCTACTTGCAATTCATGACTTCCACAGTGCTAACCCAAAATATTTGCTTTTTATTCTCTTGTATCAACAGGGAACTACTGTGTAGATCTATAGCTAAGCAGAAAACCCAACATACAAGTAAAATATTAAAGATCAAAGTAGCAGCAGGGTCTGTTCTTCAGAAGACTAAAAGGGAAAAATGGAATTGGCTCTCTCCTACTCTCTGACTTCCGGCAATGTTAGGCATTATTGGGCTTGTAGATTTGTTACCAACATCTGCTATTATCTTCATTTGAAGTTCTCCCTGTAAATGTGTGTCTGTGTTCAAGTTTCTCTTTTTCTATGACAGAAGGAGTTGTCTTGCATTACAGTCCATTCTTAGAACTTCATGTTAATCTGATCATCAGCAATAAAGACATATATCAAATACTGAAAATTTGCACATTGCTATCTCTTAGGAGTACACAATTCAACTGATAAAAACCTTGGTAAACTGGGCAGGTAGGAATCGGTGTGTAGACAAATGGTTTCAGATTCTGTATTTTAACTTTATGGCACTTACTTCTTGTAATTTTCCTTTTTTTTAAATTGAAATCTTTATTGGTACATTACGTATACACATCATGATTGCACTCCACAATGGGGATTTGTACCAGTATAAGACAAAACTTAACTCTCATTTTTTCCCATGGCCCTACCCACCCTACCACCCCCCTATATACATACAATTTGTGTCCTTTCTTTTTTGTTATAATCTCATTATTTTTCTCCCTTCACCCTATTACACTTTGAGTATTTTCTATTTCACAATATATAACATAAAATTCTACAATTCATTTACATCTTTATTTTCTCATACCAGAGAAAAGATGCAATATTTACCTATCTGTGACCTATTTATTTCATTTATAAGGATATCCTCAAGGTATGTCCATTTAAGTATAAATGATTCAAACTTATTCTTTTTTATGGCAGAGTAATACTCCATTCTGTAGAAGTAATTTTCAAAGAGATGTGAGATACGCTACCTTACTTGAAGGCCTTTATCTTCATTTTTTTCCTTCTCAGAGTCTTTATAAACTATCACAGCTACTTTTCAGTACCTAGTCTCCAGACTGAGAAGTATTAAACTTGTTATTACATAACAGTTTCAAGTTTAAGTCATTTCAGTTGATGGTAACTTGGACCCATTGTTTCTGGACCTGGAGTGAAGCAGAATATCATAGCAAGGAGAAAATAGTGAACCAAATCTGCTTGCCTCCTGGCAACCAGGAAGCAAAGAAAAAGAAAGGGACCAAGCACAAAATCCACATATCCTCTTCCAGGGGATGTCTTCAATGAACTTACTTCCTGCTGCTAGGTTCCACTTCTTAAGGAAGTTCCACTTCTTAAGGAAGTTCCACTTCTATCTGCTCC
Organism: Petromus typicus; assembly: GCA_004026965.1. Taxonomy (NCBI): domain Eukaryota; kingdom Metazoa; phylum Chordata; class Mammalia; order Rodentia; family Petromuridae; genus Petromus; species Petromus typicus. The sequence goes on along the minus strand of PVIR01013965.1, from coordinate 36,274 downwards.
CACTAATACTATCAGCTTGGGGGACACTTAAAACCCAAACTGTAACAACTAGTTTCATTTCCCCACAGAAAACTATAGAAAGACAAAAATGTTTTCCATTTGTTTGGCTGGATATTGTCTGTTTTCTCACAATGTTAGGGGATAAGGGAATCCCTACTTTACATTCTATAGACATGGTATAGACTCTTCACTGGTGGTGGCTCAAGAATGCCACCTAAGACAGTAGCGATATCTCTTCAGCTACAAGTACTTAATAGCAGAACTATTCAAAGCACAGACTTTGTATAAAACACACGTGAACAGTCAGTTCCTAGTTGTGCTGGAGCTGTGTGCCTTCCTCTCACCCTTCTCATTTCTTGCCTGGGGGCTTCTTATTGTTGTTATACACAACTGTTCTTACCCACCCAGCATTCTGTTAAATCCCAGAGAATTGAATTAATTCTCCTAGATATTGCGCCTTAGTGTATAACTGACATTAGTTGGAAAAGATATTATCCAACTCCAAAACATATTTCCATATTTGTGCCCTCAAGTTACTCCAGCAAGATTAAACCCCAATTTTCTACAATGGTTCTAGCTTAATTGTACTAATTGCCTTGCCTTCTTATCTCATTTCTTTAACAGGGAGATAGTATTTTCTTTAATTCTCTGAAATTATATACTCTTGAATCCTCATCTATGAATTTGTTTTTGAAGAAATCCTATTAAAACATTAACAATAGCTGGAGATTTAGCTCAGTAACTCTGCACCTGTCTCACAAGCACAAGGTGCTGAGTTCTATCCCCAGTCCACAAAAATAAAATAAAATATTTGTAAAATATACAAAATATTTGTAAATTTACAAAATTTACTGATTTTCTCCATACTTCACACTCTACATCACTAACCTAGAGTAATTTAAAAGAAAATAGCAACCTAAAAAAGCTACTAGTAGCCAAATCTAGAGCAATTTAAACACTAAGGTGGAGAGGTAGAGATATCAACTATTAAATAACAAAAACATCTATAACTTCATATGATTATAAATAAATTAATGAGTATAGGAAAGAAAATCTTTTCCTGTATATAAAAGTAACCAACAAATGTGAAAGAAATGATAGAATCAGAAAATCATCTTTGCCTAGTCAAAATTAATTTAGCTAAATTTACATGCAGTTGAAAATTTGATAAAAATGGGATAGTTAAATGGTCTCAAAGTAATTACCCATAACATATACTTATTACAAATCAAATAACTTCACAAAAGAAAAACTTATCAGATGCTAACTTGATCAAATTATCAAATATACCATTTCCAGCAATGAGATAAACTGAAATCATATGCTGTTCAATAGAATATAAAAATGACACAGTATTCCTTTTGTCATTTTACTGCCAAAAATTCATAATTAAATCTAATCATGAGGAAATACAAGATAAACTTAAATTACAAGCCATTGCTCAAAATAAATGACTGGCTTGTAACTGTTCATATTATCGCATCAAAAAAGTCAAGGATCCTAGAGAACCTCTAGGCAGACAAAGAACAGGAGACATAAAGCAATAGACTGAAACTTCTTGCCAGAAAGAGAAATATTGGACCAATTACTGAAATTTGAATAGGGTGTAAGGCTTACACTGTAGTAATGCATCAATGTTAATGTGATTGCTATAATTTATTTATATACAGAAATCTCGTTTGTAGAAACTATGCATTAATGCCTTCTAGACTGTTGAGACATCATGTCCCTAAATTATTTTCAACGGCTTAGGAAAAACACAACACAATAAAAATCTTGGATTGAAATGTAAAAAAAAAAAAAAAAAAAAAAAAGATACTTTTTTCCCTCCTTAAAACTATTTTGGGGTGGGGATTTAGCTCAGTGGTTCCAGCACCTGCCTGGCAAGCACAAGGGCCCAGGTTCGATCCCCACATACAACAATGTTGGGCATGGTGACTCACACCCACCAGCAATCAATACCATATTCCACAATGCTGGGCATTATGGTTCATACCTGTAACCCCAGCACTTGGAAGGTAGAGGCAGGAGGATTGCTGAGTACAAGGCTGAGTTCCAGACCAGTAAATTACGCTGTGTTAGATTTTTGATGATGTGAAATAATATCTCAGAAAATCAACTTAAATAAGAAACATAGTTTCAGAGGTCTCAGTCCATAGTAGCTCAGCCCACTGGATTTTGGGTTTAGAATGAGGTAGTCTATTTTGGCAGAAGTGTACAGTGGGAGAAACTTGTTCATGTCATGGTAGCCAGGAAGTAAACAAGAGAAAGAAAGTAGACTCCCAGCATCCCCTTCAAACACATGCCTCTACTTCCTCTACTTGAGCCCCACCTCCTAACAATTCATGGCTCTCAATAGCACCACTACCTGGAGAGTAAGCCCTCAATCTATGAGCCTTTGAGGAATATTCTAGATTCAAATACAACATATTCCCACTCTGTTTAATTTAATAGCATGTTTTTTTTTATAACATGGTCATCAGACACCTACTTGCACCTATTTTCAAAACCAAAACATTTAAATAAAGATGGAATTGTAGTAATGTCCTAACAGTACTTGGAGAAATTTTTCCTCCAACCATAATATGATAGCAAGTATTAGATACATCTTCCACTATAAGCAGCTAGAAAACTAGACAAAATTTAAGGAGGAAAAGGCTTAATTTCAAGCAATGAATGTCATTGCCAATAGATGCCAAAGACTGAGACACTTTATTTCTATTCTGGTCCTCCAGTTTTCAACCAGGAGGTACCCTCTGAACTTTACCTAAGAGATAAGTATTTAAAAAGATAATAGCAATTTTACCAATTTGAAGAAAGAAGGTAATATAAGAAAAGGCTACATGGCTGTGATTTGTAAGTAGAGAAGCAAAGGAAAAGATATTACATAAAAAAGGAGTGCTAGAAATCCCCCTCGCTTCTTCAGTCTGTTGTTGGACAAGATGTAAGTGTGTAGAGTGGTTCTCCAGGCTTATCACAGGGCTACCAAGAATATACAGGCTAAATAATTCCAAAGGCTCACAAAGTATAACTATTGAGATACAATCAGCTCTAGCTGAAAGACTTCACTGAATTTCTTATTTCAGTAGAGACTCCAGGGAAGTATGTCAGTAATAGGCCAAAACTAGTACTAGCTTAAAGACCACCCTAGTCGTGTGCTATATAAACTAAAAATAATCTGAAATAATGACTCAAAATAATCATACTGGTCACCAAAACTTTTTACTTCCTATAAAAACAAATTTCTGTCACCCTTAAGTGAAGTTAAAAATATACACTCATATACTTAATAGCACAGTATCTAATATCCTATCATGAAGTAAAAGATATACAAAGAAGCAGAGAAGCATTAGCCATAGCTAGTACAAACCATGGTCAACAGAAAAAGATTGAGAAATGAGGATAGTTTTAAGAATTTTAAATACTGAATGAAATATCTTCAAGTTTCTAAAGGAAGCACGAACACAGGAAAAAATGGAAGATCCAAAAAGAACTAAATACAGTAAGCTCCTAGTGGTCCAAGTACAAACTTTCAGATATGAATGGACCTCACATAAGAAACATTAGATATGAACAAATCAGGGAATAGCTCACATATCTACCAAACATTGTGACAGTTGTACCAAGGTATGCTCACTGTATAGGAAAAAATAGGAAATAATAAATAGGAAAAAATAAAAAATTAATAGACACATCTCAGAAGAGGTAAAAATGGTCAATAAATACCTGAAAAAGTGTTGAAGTCCTGGGTAATAGCAATTCCTTCTGGAGTAAAATAAAATCTCAATATTTATTTAATTTACATTCCTGGAATGGCCTGTAATTTTTTTTTTACCTTTTTAACTTTGAGATAGGGATTCACAAAGTTATTGAGTTGCTCAAGTTAGACTAGAATTTACAGTTCTCCTGCTTCAGCCTCCCAGAGTGCTAGGATTACTGGTAACACACTATATCCAGTAACTATTCCTTAGTCTTATAAAACAAAAGAGCTTCCTAAATCAAACTCTAGTTTAAGACTTATGCCATTTTTCTGCATTAGAAAAACTACTTTCACCTTCTTGAGATTAAACCTGAGGCAGAGTCCAGATACTCGAGGCTTAGGACTAAAGAGAATGAATAAGAACAAGTTTGTGAAAAGAACTGCTATAAAACTTTACATTTGAGTTAAATTTATATCGAAACACAGGTTCTCTCTGTGCGTTAATCTGGGCCACATTTTGTATAGTTTTCTAACCTGCATGTATACCTACTATATTGTCTACAAGAATTTTTACAATAATAAAAACCAAAAGACAAATAGCATAGAGTAAATAGTTTCTTCTCTACCAGTGAAACTTGACCTTACTCACATTGTAGTTCCTGTTGCATTTTCCTCACTGGAACTTGCATTTTTCTCCCTAGTTCTGTGGAAATCACTTCCCTACTCTTACCTGCACTAATTCTAACTACAGCAAGTTCCTCACTTAAGGAACAGTCAAGTTGAAAACTTTGACAGATACAAACAGACCTGGTTTTAGGAACATTCGTAGATAAGAATAAATCAAGGGAGCAGCTTACATGTCTCTGGACAGTGTCACTGCTGTGCTGTGTGCTCACTCTACAATGCAATCATGCACAGTAGTGTGTTGCTCAGGCAGAACCCAGGATGTCCAGAAATAAGAGCAAAAGCAGTAGTGATGTGGAGGAGACCGGTAGGAAGCACAAAGAAATACACATTGTATGTCTGTGTCCAAGACAGAAAACTCATTTTGTTAGACTTAGAAATTTATCTAACAATGCTGTCCAGAAATGGAAGTTATTTGTAGGTCTAGGACTTACTGTGTGAGTCTTCTGGTTGTGTAATTATGTAATTATGGCTAGACTTTTCCAGCACTGATTGAATCGAGGGTGCCTCATTAATTAGGAAAGCTACTTTGGGGCTTCCATTACTTTATCTTTGAAAAAGGGACTACAATGCCAGAAGGTAGACCAGAACTCATCAAATCTCAAAGCTTCCAAATGTACTACAATTAATCTATAATTGATTAAAGCTTTTTAAAACCTCATTTTGTAAAACCAATAGTCATAAATTACTAGGTCATTTCAGATCTCTCCTAAACTAGCTTGAGAAATTGAACCAGTAAATCTCACACAATGGTAACAATTCACAGGGTGCTGATTTATAGTACAAAGACCCTAACAAAGTCTTAGTATGAGTAGATACAGGATTTCTTGTTTACTGTTCAGTTTCAGCCAGGAGTTTGAATTATAATCAGCTGTATAAAGGAAAGCAGTTGTCCCCAAACTTTAACCTTCTTCTATATACACACAAAAAATCTCCGTACAGATAAATGTTTTTATATATAGTTCTAAGGTTTTCAATAATTTTCATCATCATTTCATTCATCATCAATATTCATACCTATGAATATTTCATTTATCATGACTTTTCAAACTATGAATGCTGATGTGGTTTGTATAAGTCAAAGTATTCTGATAAATAATGAGGAAAAGTTACACAGATATAATTAACCTGTTTGGAAAGTAGAAATGAACCAGAAACTCTATTAACTCTGCCTTCGATGATTTCAAAATGCTTTGAACATAATTTTTAAAAATATTGTAAATAACACTGTCAATTACATTTTGACAGTATACAATTAAATGTATTACTCATGTTTACTATTTTATGCTGAAATTTTATGCTGAAAAGGCCCATGTCCTTGTGAACCACAGTGTTAGCTTTGCATTTTCACTTACCATACTTCCAATAAACTACATTGGAGAATATAAAGAGATAGATGGAAAGAAGAGAAAAGATATTTAAATGTGATGACCATTTGGTGAAGTTCCTAGAATGAAAATAATAAGCTTCCATTTTCAAGTAATGAAATGAACTTTATGGACAACTCATTTGTCCCTTTATAAATGTTAGAAATAATAAAAGGCTGTCAGTCCTTAGAAATAAGAAATTATAATTCACTTTTAACAAGTCATCAGACTTTATATCATCTGACAGTCTTAACTACATTAAGGATCTCTAAAGTAATTATTACATATAAAACAATGGATAAGCTTATTATTTAGTAAGTACTTGATTTAAACTTTGGCAATGCAAGCAATACATCAGAATAAAATACCATATTATACTTTTTTTCAAATATTACTATATTGACCTGATGACCAAAATCATTTAAAAAATTACTATGAATAGCATTAACTAAGGGCTTAACTTAGATGAGTTGAAGAAAAAAGATTAGTTTTTATTGTACTAACATATCCAGAAAGTAAAATTTCTGAGTTTCATACCATATTTGTGAAATGATTTTAGGTAAGCCTATAGAGACAGAAAGCCAATCAGCCATCACAGAGGGCTAAAGGGTGAAATAGGTATTAACTCCTAGAGGATATACACGAGGTTACTGAGCAGTAGGAAGATTCTGAAAGACCTTTTTATAATGGCTTCACAACTCAGTCAATTTACTAAAGCATCATTTAATTTTACATCAAAATCGGTGAATTTTAGGACATACAAATTACACCTGAAGTTGTTTTTTAGAGAAAAGCAGTAGCTTTTAAGATAAAAACGATGACACTTCTGGGCTTGCATCAAATTTCTACACAGCTGTGTCTCAGGAAGCTTCTGAGATAAAGTCGGCAAGGTGATAATGAGAATGTTCCTTTCTGCTCTGTATTCAAGGAACAATCAGAAGAAAAGAAATATCAAAAACCAAAGCACTAAAAAATTCACTAACAGCTCAGATCCCAAAAATCTGTCTTAGATTAGTTACTAGCAATCAATAAACGCATGTTCAAAATACACACATTCAAACCCAATATTTTGTAAAATTTATAGGCTGTAATAACAGGAAAAAAAGAACAAATATATTATAATTTCTGTCTAATAACTTAAATTCTAAATATCATGATGTTTCAGCTGTTTAAACCTACTGGTGAAATGTATTTCCCACACAGATTTCAAAGGGAAATTGGCTTATCACAAAGGCCCCACTGTTTTTTAATAGAACATTACCCACAGACTAGATCAGTCCCCATTACAAAAGGGCATAGTTTCTAAGGATAAAATTAGTGATTACAACAAAACCACCTAAGAAACTCATGGAGCATATTGTCAGGCCTTCTCTAACATAAGCTTGAACTGTAAAAAAATTGAGAATTTATCTTCACATTTATAGAGTCAAAGAAAAGTTGTTTAGCAACTTTCTGTCTTGTCAACAGTTTCAACCTATTCTATTTACTTTGGTACTACTATGGCTTAATCTGCATCTTTCCAAATTTCTATATTCATGTTCTAACCTCTGATTCATCTAAATGTGATTATATTTGGAGACAGAGCATTTAAGGAGGTAATTAAGGCAGCATGAAGTTATGTGGGTGGGTTTTGATCCGATATAATTGGTGCACTTACAGAAAGAAGATATCAGCATAGAAACACAGAAGACCATATGAAGATGCAAAGAGAAGGTAGATAGCTATGAAGAAGCCACAAAAGAAATCCAACCCATGGGTCGGGGATTTAGCTCAGTGGTTCTGGCCCCTGTCTTGGAAGCACAAGGACCCGGGTTCGATCCCCGGTAACCACATACAATACTGGGCATGGAGACTCACGCCCAGCAGCAACCAGTACCACATACCACAGTGCCAGGTGTGGTGGCTCATGCCTGTAATCCCAGCACTCGGGAGGCAGAGGCAGGAGGATTGCTATGATGTGAGTTTGAGGCTGAGCTCAGGGCCAGTCTGAACTACAAAGGGAGACCCTGTCTCAAAAAAAAAAAAAAGAAAGAAAGAAAGAAATCCAACCCTGTGCACATCTTGATGCTAGACTTCTACCTTCAGAGGTCTGAAGTAACAAATGTGTGTTACCTAAACCACCTAGTCTGTTGGTACAACACCCCTAGAAAATAAGCACAGTCCCTCCTATTTTCTTGGGTTCTATTCTCTATCTCAAGTAGCAGAGGGGTCAGAGAGGGAGATGTATAAGAGAAGTAAAATCCAAGGTCAAATATTGACCACAGTCTTGAAAAATTACTTTTTCAGAATGCCTTGGTTAACCCCTTCTCTCCCTTTCTGCCAAGAATCCTATTCTGCAATTTATTTTAATTTCTTTTTGATTTTCTCTTTTTTGTCCTTATTTCTTTGCTACATTATCATTCTAAATCTTTTGGTGTAATATTTCAGCCACCGAATCTATCTCACTGTATTCCAGGACATGGTTACCAAACTCCCATCAGTACTGGCTGCTGCACACACCACTTATGTGTATTGAGTTTGTACTGTTTTATGCTTCTTGGATAATCCTGGTGCTCAGAATAATCTGGGAACTATCAACAATGCCACTAAGATATTCAGAATGACCATGGTTTTCATTTTTTCCTATTCTTTACAGGAAAGCATTGAGAAAGAACATTATAGTGCCACACTGGTTGGATTCTCCAAGTGTCAAACTAGTTAACATTACTTGGGTCCTCTGGACACTAGAGATTTTTAATGTAGTTTATTGACTTTCCATTGAGTTTTCCCAGCCACTTACTTATACTTCTTTTGAACTTTATCTTACTTTCACAGTATTCTTCTTCCTCACAGCAGGAAGCTTTGCTGTGAGGGTGCTCAGATATGGTCCAGTAGCTTTCAACTATGATTACACATTAGATTTATCTCAGTAGTATTTAAAAATACTACAGTGTGGGTTTCATCCCTATGGACTCTTGTTTAATTTGGCCTGACATGAAATTTACATATTAGGGGAATTTTTTCAATCCCCCAAGTGATCTTAATGAGCAACAAGCAGTAAGAACCTCTGATCTAGGTCACTTGACACCAAACAGAGTAGATAACCTAGAAGCATGAGTGTCTCACGAAATACATACAACCTGTCTCGTCTTAGTGCACAGCCCTCATTCCTATGCCCTACCTTTTCCCACCTAGGCTGTCATCTGCTATCTTCTATCTCATCTTGTACAAGGCTAATATTTATGGCTGTTTATTATATAATCCAGCCAACTGCAGAACATTTAGGTAGCGTATATCTTATATATCACAATTTTATACAACTGCAAGAGTTTTTTAAAGCCAGATAATTTATTGCTCCTTCTTAACTATCTTGGAACAAAAGGTAGAACACAGTTAACAGATTGTGAACCTAAAACATAGAGTAGGGAAGAATGAACACTAAACTTTACAGGAAAGAAGAAGATCAGAGGCAGGGCTAGTAGGAGGCTGTGATGAATAATTTTATGTGTCAACCTGATTAGGCCACAGGACGACAACAAAGCTGGGGGAGGGGTCCAGTAGTTCCTCAAGCTAGTTTAGAATGACTGCCATATAACTATTGGATAGTAGATGTATCTGTATCTATTCTGTCCTTTGTTTATATTATTTTTTTCAATAATAATCCAACTATTGGATGCAGCTGTATTCTATTTTTTATGTATCTGTAAATAAACTTGATGTAGAGACCTAGATATAATATCTTAGAATTAGAAAGTCATTTTGGGTATCTACAAATTCTGACTACTCAGAAACAAGTAAGATAGTTTGTTTTCTAGTGTGAAATAACTGAAGATTGATAAAAAGTTTCATTTCAGTTTTTTGTGCAAGGGTATGTATTTTGGAATTGTAGGCAATACACTTAAAATCCTTTTCCTCAGCATTTACATTTTTAGAGGAAAAGCTCATATGTTGCAAGGATCATGAAGCAAAGGAAAGAAAAACAACTTCACATACCAGAAGTTACTTTCAATATCATATTTAATGGCTCTATATTTCAATTTTGTTCTATCTTCTCAAATACATTTTATGGGGCTGTGCTGTTATGTGTGAATGATGCTATAACTTCAGACAAGGAAATACATATCTTATTATGTTTTATTTTACATAATTGAACCATCTACAATAGCATTGTTTCAGAAATAAAGACAAATGATTTAACTTTTTAATTAAGCTTTAAAACTCCTAATTAAATGCCTAAATTGCAAAGAACTATTTCAGTCTAAATTGTCTTTAGATTGCTGTGTGTGGATTTTCTTATTGCACAGTGACTGCCAGAGAAAGTAACAAAGAACTATAAATCAAACTCACACTTTGTAATTGGTACCATTAATGCATCTTTCATTATCCAGCAAGATGAGAACAGAGAACATATAATGCTCCAGGTAAAACATAAACTCACTCATATGGGCTTATAATGCCTTCTCTTAATCTGGAAACTTTGGGAGTCTGTTGAAGAACACGTACCTGTTAACTAGTAATAGCGAAAAGTAATAAGGACACAATCAAATAGTGGTTGTGTCTACCTGGATCCAGATATATTTTACAGTATCTAGAGATGTTTTTCAACATAGAACTTTGAAAATAGCTGAATTGGTTGAGAAGAAACATAAGTACTCATATGTGCTGAATATCTATTATATGCAATATACTTGGTCTTTGGAATATAACTTGCATTTAGCTGCATATATTTTACTCCATTTGAGGAAACTGAAGCTCAAAGAGATTGAATAACTAGTCTAAGGTGACTTAAGTAGAAAGTGACAAAAAGGGAACTCAGATTTCTCTGAAATGTAACTCTATTAAAATATCACTATCTGTAAGAAAAATGCAAATTAAAACATAGGATGATATCTCCTATTATAACTGCTAAAATTAAGACCGGACCCTACTAAGTAATGTTGAAGACACAAGACAGTTAAAGCTCTCATGTATCGCTGGAGCCAGGGACAGAGTGCAAAATGTCATGGACACTCTGGAAACTAATTTGGCATATTTTTTATTTTAATGTATTACATGTACATATTAATATTAAAAACACTTACAAAAACATAAAATTTTACAATGAAATAGAGAACAAGAATATACTGTGTACCAAAATGTTAAAACAATGGCCATAGTGTTATTAGAGTATGGGTCACAGATCAAAAAGATACTCATAAAAAGGAGACAAATAAAATACAAAACTGTTTTTCAAGAACAGAAATTAGCAGTATAAATGAAAAAATTAACATATGTATTGAAGTATTTTTGAATTTGGGGAATCATTTGAACTTCTCCTTACTTCCCATTTCTCTATCTTCTATTCTGTCCTTTGTTTATATTATTTTTTTCAAATAAAACCAAGTATGTCCTTACCCAGTAAGTTTATCCCTGGATAGTTATCCAAAATAAATAAAAATGTAGGCATGTATTAAAAAAGTCTTTAGAAGCTTAATTCACAATCTTTAATGTCTGGATGCTGCCTAATAGTGAATATACAAACTTGTGGTAAGTCTATACAAGTTAATACTTGTCAGCAATAAAAAGGAAGATTACTCATAGGTACAACATGGAAAACTATAATCTGTACTATATTAAATTACATAAATAAGGTTCAAGAGTCTGTGGTTTCATTATATGACATTCTGGAAGACATAAGATTACACACTGTGTCAGGATCTGGGCTTGTAAGGAGGAGCTGGAAAGAGGGCTTGGCCGAACGTGGAAGATGGCAGAATGATTCCACATCTTGATTTCTTAAAAAAGGAGAAGGCACAGAATGCAATTATTTCAGCATTCCAGATGATTCTGATACATATCCAAATCTGAAGAGTTTTAACGAAAGCACATTTTAACTGCAGTGTTTCTCTTTGGTATCTCTTGATGAGTCATATGCTATGTTACAATCAACGTGCTACTACTAATAAGAAGCATACAAATAGCTGAGATTTTAAAACTTAAGCTGGCAATGACTCAAAGTAAATTGCAAGATACTATTTTCTTTCTGTTCCTAGTGTTTTCTCATAGGCTTCTGAAAAGGTTTTTGCCCGAAAAGAAAAGAAAATGTAGAGCTAGAACAAATGCCTCTTGGTCAGTGTATCTGGATCAACACACATGCAGGTAACTACTACACTATACTGAGCTGCCACTTTCCCAAGGTCTCTCTGAGAGGAACTATCTACACATCGTGACACATAGTGATAGCTGTCTGGACTATGGAAAATATCTTGCACATTTAGAGCTTCTCATTCTGTTTTTTCTAGATTGCATTTGGTTATAAAAACAATCCATTCCTATTTAGATTTGTACTTTTTAAAGATAAGAATTGGGACTTCTAAAAAGAGGAAATGCAAGTTTGTCTATTTCAGTTTTCTTCACTTTTTAAACCCTGGACAATTCTAGTGAACAAAAATTATTGTTGATGCTTGAAAGGAAGAAAATAGCTGTAAATTTAATATTTTTCAAAAGCATGGAGACACAAAATAATATGCAAAATAAGAAAAAGTGTGAAAGCAAACCAAAACTGGCTATTTTTCTATAATTCAAAGGAAACAGGTTTTAAATTCACAGCTGAGAACTACAGAGTGTCTACAGAGCATTCTCTCTGAACAGCGTATCCAAACTTCACCGTGTTTAATAATCATTAAGAGATCCCATCTGGAATGTGTGCAGTGGACGTCACCAGATCCCATTTTCAGGACCAATGTGCTTAGGTTTCCAGCTTCTAGGGCTAGGAACTTCTAACAACTCACAGCTGAATCCCTTTCCAGGTGTTCTTTCAGACAGAGGGTTCACTCAAGTTTGCATCCTTGGATGCTAGTAAATGACACTAACCTAATGCAAACTCAGAAAGTAATCATCCAAATTGCAGCTGCACTGCCAAATGTGAAATTTCTGCTAGAGCATACAAGCACAGCCCTAGTAATACTGCATGTTACCCTTGAGCTGGCACACACAATCTTTTCCATTCCTATAAAAGAAGAAGGATTAAAAACACTGTATTTTCATGAGACGAATAATAATGTAAATTATGGTGCTGCCCAAGGGCTATGTTAACTCTTTCACCTTCTATCATAACATAATTTACAGGGACACAGATCATTTGAATGTTCCTCAGAAGAGTTCATTGATGTGTTATATTCATGAGGTAATGGTAAATGAATCAGAATTACTAAGCAAGAAGGAGCAAGAATAATAGAAGCCTCTTTAAAAAAAAAAAAAAAGCATTCATTTCAGAGTAAGAAAGAAAAGCTCTGTGAAAATTTATAGACCCACAATACTCCTGAAGCTTTCAGGAATCAAGTGGTCTGGTCCAGCAGGGGTATTCTTCCAAGAATGAAGGAACAATTGTATCTCAGAATTCTCATACCAGGCAGGTGATGTACCAGTGCTTAATGACTTGGCAAACCTCTGTGTGTATTTAAGGAAGCAACCTGCACTGGGAGATACTAGTCTGACCCATTTACCACGTAAGAGAAGCATGTACTTGTGAATTGGATTTAAAGCAATAAATGACTGCATCAGGTCCTGACTGTGGCGAAAACAGTCTTGCTATTAGAGACACAATTCTTGTCAGCTTCCTCAATACTGAAAGTAGCTATAAGTGGAAAAGGCACTATAGAAATAAAAGTACATAGCAAGAGCCAATAGAAGAAACACAATACAGGCATTATGCAATGGTACAAGTTACTTACATGATACAAGGCCTTGTCATCTGTAGGGAAATAATGATGCAACTTTTGATATGGTTTGGATTTGAAATTTCCTCCAAAAGGCTCATATAGCAAAGCTTTGGCCTCCAGCTTGGTGGCCCTGGGAGACAATGGAAACTTTAATGGGGCCTAATGGGAGATCTTCACGTCACTACAACAGTCACTTCCAAGCAGACTGGAAGTCTTGGTTTTATTCTGTCTAATCATTCTCACCCAGAAAAATGGATGGTTCTGCCATACATTCTGTATGTGGCCATACAGTGTCTCTCCAGAAGGCTAAAGTGTGGGTCCACATGTGCATGGGCTGCACCCTGCAGAACCACAAGCTAAAATAAACCTTTCATTATTGTCAGTGATTATCTCAGGTATTTTTTATAGTAACATGAAGATAAATATGTTTTTCAAAAACATCTCATCTTTTAGATCCTAGTGGATATATAGTATCTGACCTTGGAAAATTAAGAAACCATGCCGCTAGAGATAACCACAGTAAGCGACACCTGGAGTCACAGAGCTGAGGTAAATTTAACCACATTGTCTTCAAAGAACATAATGTTTTTGGAATAGGCATGAAAAACCAGAAAGTGCACCAGGAGCTAAGACCATGAGCTAGAGAATAGGATCTCCTGTCACCAAAGCTTGATCTTACTAGAGCCAGTAGTGAAAGTGAGAAGCAAAGATCAAGAATGTTCTCTGATAGGGCCAGGGATATAGCTCAGTGGTTCCGGCGCCTGTCTTGCAAGCTCAAGGACCCGGGTTCAATCCTCGGTAACCACATAACAATACTGGGTGTGGAGACTCACCCCAGCAGCAACCAGTACCACATACCACAGTGCCGGGCGTGGTGGCTCACACCTGTCATCCCGGCACTCGGGAGGCAGAGGCAGGAGGATTGCTGTGATGTGAGTTTGAGGCGGAGCTCAGGGCCAGCCTGAACCACAAAGGGAGACCCTGTCTCAAAAACAAAACAAAACAAAACAAAAAGAATGTTCTCTGGCAGAGCACTTCCTTCACAGACACCAACAAACCTCTTGATTACACGTTGTTTACATTGATGTTCGCCACCCTGCAAGAAGCAGTAATGTGTCCTGAATGGAAACAACACATGCTCCAGGTCTGGGTTTTCCTTTTGGCAGGATCTTATCCAACACCAATATATTAAAGCCACCAATATATTTTACTTAAAAAATTGTCTCAAACTAAGGGGCTCACTTTGAAGAGAAGAAAACATAGCAGTGGTAATGTAATAATGAGAGCTATCGACTTATTTTCCACACTAACCTATCACTCTCAAGCTGAATGAACAGTAGGAGCTTTTCAGAGGTACAGCTGAGACGCCAGACAATACCCTGAAGGTCACCTTTCCCCAGAAGATGCTGTAAGTACACGCATATCAGTGAGCACCCTATGATACTGAATTCCCATGAGGTAAAATACAGAGGTGTGGGAACCAAAGGGTAGAAGTAGTATTTTCTTATCTTGACATTCAATTTTTACGGTCTATAATTCTATAAGATCTGTTCTCTGAGGAAAGGAATGGAATAGATATGCGGAGGATAGAGAAATCACCCAGACTTGTCTTAGCTGAATAAATGAAGATGTTTTATTCAGCACAGGCAAACAAGTAGACTGACTGAGCAGAACCAAAGAAGAATGGGGGAGAGCATAGCCTTAAGTAGAGAAGGAGTTGCTAAGTGGTTGCCAGGCACTGGTCAGAAGATTCATTGCCTGGAGAAGTCTGCAGGCAAAGAGGACAGTCTGAGCTCCATGGACCCACAGCTATGCACATGTTTCTTGAAACCCAGGGCTGGGACATGACGCTGCCTGGGCAAGCTGGAGGGGTGGTGATTTTATGTCCTCTGGCACGACAAGGAGATCTTCCAACACAGTAAAAGTTCCACTAAACTTTAAGCAACAGCTAATGCCATCACCATACTTCAATTTTCTCATCAAAGAGAATAGATGAAAAAGAAAAGTGTGATCAGCTCCGATCCTTATGAAGTCAAGATGCTCTTACCCTATGGTGGCAGGGATGAGTGTATGTGCACACAGTTAGATCCAGAAAAGTATCTGCTGGTATTTTACTTTTGAATTTTGATAGTAAATGAAATAACTTCAGCCTGGAAAAAGCAGTTTCTAAAGACTTACTCCCTTAGTGTGGAGTTTTAGACATCCCACCAAGTAGTCTTTCCAGAACTACATGTCCGCCAAGGCAAGAAGAATCTAGACTAGCTGGCTGAGGGAGTTCTCAAAAGCAGATTCAGTAGCTGGACTGTAATTCATATCACTAAGTATCTGGCATCCTCTTACAGAGCCCTTAGGGCTTATTCCATACTGATACACAGGACATAAGCACAAATGGACAGTTAGCTCAGCTTTGCTGGATTTGAATAAGTTTCTTTCTTTCTTTTTTGAGACAGAGTCTTGCACTGTAGTTCAGGCTGGTCCTGAACTCAGCCTTGAACTCAGCAATCCTCCTGCCTCTGCCTCCTGAGTGCTGGGATTATAGGCACGAGCCACCACACCTGGCACTGTGGTATGTGGTACTGATTGCTGGTAGACATGAGTCACCACGCCCTACATTGTTGTACGTGGTTATTGGGGATTGAACCCAGGCCCTTTTGCTTGCCAGGCAGGCACTGGAACCACTGAGCTAAATCCCCAGCCCTGAAGAAGTTTCTTAATCTTGAACTTTGGGGACACTACCCAGGGAGAGTCAATCAGAGGCTCTTGATGCCCATCCTGGCTTGACAGGATCACACAAAGTCATACAATCTTGAGATTTTCCCCTTCCCAAGTGGAGAAAGAAAATAGAAGGGGAAAAATGCAAACAAAGCTTCTATAAATGGGGAGAGGAAGTCGAGCTGAAGGGAGAGGAGGTAAATAGGGAAAAGAAGGTACAAGATATATTATGTACCTATACAAATTCCCTGTGATAAATGTAATCATTTTGTACAATGAAAGTGTATTAATTATAATGTTTTTTAAAGATTTCACCCCTTACAAAGAGGGAACGTGAGAAATAGAACAGGTCTATCCAAAGAAAAGACCTAGTAAATCTCTAAAGCACTAGGCAAAAATTCTTGACAAAAATAATAAAAGTTCTTTTTCTCCTAATATTGGAAAAAAATGAAGGTGACAGATTCTTCAAATGTAACAATAGTAAAGTCAAACTTCAGGAAATGCTAACAATAAAGAAAACAACAATAAAAACACAATAATTTTCTAGTAACTGAGCCCAAAGAAATAACTGTTTATAAATTTCCTGACATGGAATTACAAATAATTATTTTGAAGGTTAGTGAGCTATAAAAGCATGGAGACAACTCCACAAAGAGAACTATATAAAAACAAAATTAAAATTTCAACAAAGACATAAAACATTTAAAAGGGCCAAACAAATTGTGCAGCTCAAAAATACAATGAATGAAATAATTCCATATAGCTTTAACAGAAGATTTAATAAAGCACAAAAAAGAATACAGAACTTGAGGATAGGTCACTAGCAATTATCTTGAGTAGAAAAAATAACAAAAAAGAACAAAGAAAGCCTGGGATCTATACGACACAACCAAGTGAAGTTGTATACACATTATGCAGCACCAGGAGAAAAAAAAATGAAGGCTCAGAAACTATTTCAATTACAAGAGAAACAGGGTAAGTTTGATCAACAAGTACTAAATTATAGTAAGTAGAAAGAATTTATTACAGAATAAATGATTATTGATAATATACTATAGATTTCAAAAAGCTAAAAGAAAAGGTTTTCAGTATTTTCATGAATTATTTAAAAATAAAATTTAATTTAGAAAGAAGACCAGTTGAAGGTTCCCCAGATCTTTATAAAATTGGAAACATCTTATTTCATAAAGTTCAAATATTTCCAAATAGGATGAATACAAAGAAGTTTACATTAATATTATAATCAAATTATCAAAGGCAGAGTTTTGAAAATAGCAACTTCTTATATGCAATGTTTATTGATTAATTTTGGTTTTCAAATTGCATGGAAATTTGAAGGATGTCTAGAAATTAACACAATATACCTCTGGGTATGTCTGAGGGTGTTTCCAAAAAGACGTGTGCCGGAGCCAGCAAGTGGGGTGAGGAGACCTGCTGTGTGGATGGCAGCACCATCCAGCTGGCGGGGAACCCAGGCGGAGTGAGGACCGTGAGGAAAGAGGACGCTCGGGCTTCTGCGCACTCCCTCTACCTGTCTTTAATTTCAAATTAAAATATTTAGTGACCATTTTCTGGAAGTTCAGTTATTTTCTGTGCTTTTTTTCTTTTTTATTATGTTAAAAAATAAAATCTCATCACAAGATAATATGAAAACAAATAGTTAATACATTGGGTATCACAATCTTAAAAGTAGTCACTCAAACTGGAAGATACGGACAAACAGACTCTACTTTTCTTGAGAGTGTCTTTACGCAGCTGTCCTCTATGAATATCAGACTCCTCTGGGTTCTTCAGACTCTGGCTGCAGATGTACACTGGTTAATTCCTCAGTGGTCTTCCCAGTTTTTTGCTTCCAACTAGGGCAGCATCATTGGCATTTTCTCGCTGTGAGGTTTCTGGCTTCTTGAACTAAGCAGCTTCCAGTTCCACTGGCTCTGTATCCTCCATACAGCCCTTTGGGAACTCTACTCTCCCTGGTCATCAGAGACAACTGAAGCCATCCGTATGCAGTGTTGGTTCTGTTTCTCTGATAAACCTTCCCTGAAGCCCATAGGGACAGCTACAAGAGCATTACTGCTTTCTCACCACACATTACTGGCCAGGAAAGTGAAATGATATATTCAAAGCACTGAAGAAATAAACCTTCAAGTGAAGAACACCATACCCTTCAAAGCTGTCTTTAAAAAATGAAGGAGAAATAATGACAAAAGCTAAATGAAGTTATCACTGCTGGACCTGTCTTTCAAGAAATGCTAGAATTACAGTAAAAGCATACTTACTTATAACATGAAAACCATGAAACTCAATGAAAACTGTAACTATGAAACTATAAAACTCAAGGATAACTATAAAACTATAGTCCAATCCAAAATATCCTTAAGGCAGTAATGGCAATACATAAATCACTTTAACTCTAGTATAAAAGTTAACAGAAAAAATATTTGAAAACTTAACTGCAATAATTTTAATATACATACAAAATTTGAAGTTGGAAATTTTAATGCACAAAATAAAAAGTTATAAATTTCATAAACAACAAAATATGGAGGAAACAAAAAAAACTGGAAGGAACCCAAAATGAAAAACAAGAATTGTCTGTTTTCAGATGTAATGACCCTTTACGTGAACTACTGGAAGAACTGTTAAACCCAGTAAGTCCAGGAAAATTGAATCTGCATGATACAAAACTAACATATGACAGTCCATTGCACTTTTATACACTAACAATCAACTATTTGAGAAAGTATGATAACAATTCATTTATAAGATTAAAAAAATACTTGAGAGAACTCCTCATCACATTTACCTTGTATGTATGAATACTGAAGTACTTTGTTTCAAATAGAAGAAATGTGCTGAGCTGAGCTTGAGAAACAACTTTTGTGGGATATACAAAAATTCTATAGATAGCCTGCAGTCATTACAAAATATAATATAGCACTTTCCCAAAAAAAGCAGACTTTCTGGTTTTAAGGTACAAAGCTATGATAATCAAAATAGTATGCTACTAGAATAAGAAAGGACATATAGACCAATGGGAAAGAATAAAGAGAACAGAAATATACCCAGACACTTATAGTCAGTTAGTCTTTGGCAAAGATACCAAAATACACAATGGAGAAATATGGATATTTACATGCATAAGAATGGAATTAAGACTCTATCCTGTACCATCTACTCAAAATAAAGACTTAAATACAAGATCTGAAATCATATGACTCCTATTAGAACACATAGTGGAAAAGCTGCTTGACATTGATTTATATATCCCCAAGAGTAACAATATCCAAGTGAGATTTTGCCAAACTAAAGTATTCACACAGCCAAGAAAACAATAGCATAGACAGACCACTTGCACAATGGGAAAAAAATTTTGAAAACCATAAATGCAATAAAGTACTAATATGTTAAATCTGTAAGAAACTCAACTCAGTAGCAAATCAACAAATAATTTGATTTATAAATAGGCAAAGAACTTAAATATATGTTTTCCCAAAGAAGACAGAAAAATAGTCGACAAGTATATTAATGGTGCTCAATATCACTAACTACCAGGAAAATGCAAATTAAACCACCATGAGATTTTTCATAGCTGTCAAAATTGTTGCTTTCAAAAAGATATGGGGAGCCGGGGAGTTAGCTCGGTGGTTCCGGCGCCTGTCTTGCAAGCTCAAGGACCCGGGTTCGATCCCCAGTAACCACATACCATACTGGGCATGGAGACTCACACCCAGCAGCAATCAGTACCACATACCACAATGCTGGGCGTGGTGGCTCACGCCTGTAATCCCAGCACTCGGGAGGCAGAGGCAGGAGGATTGCTGTGATGTGAGTTTGAGGCTGAGCTCAGGGCCAGCCTGAACTACAAAGCGAGACCATCTCAAAAATAATGAGAATTAAGTTGTGTCTTATACTGGTACAAATCCCCATTATGGAGTGCAATCATGATGTGTATATTTAATGTACCAATAAAGATTAAAAAAAAAAAAAAACCCAAAAGATATGGGCTGCACTTGGTGACACATGCCTGTAATTCCACCTGAGTGGGCTGAGACTGGAGTGTCACTGGGAGTTCAAAGCTAGCCTTGACTACAGACAGAGTTCCAGACCAGGCTGAATTACATAATGAGAACCTGTCTCAAAAGGAAAAAAAAAATATATATATATATATATGGGCCGGGGATTTAGCTCAGTGGTTCCAACACCTGTCTTGCAAGCACAAGGGCCCGGCTTGTGATACAATACTGGGCGTGGAGACTCACCCCAGCAGCAATCAGTAGCATATACCACAGTGCCTGTAATCCCAGCACTCAGGAGGCAGAGGCAGGAGGATTACTGTGATGTGAGTTGGAGGCTGAGCTCAGGGCCAGCCTGAACCACAAAGCAAGACCCTATCTCAAAAAATCCTAAAAAAAAAAAAAAAAAAAAAAACCATAGAGAAAGTGTAATCCTACCATACTCCTGATAGGAATATAAATGTGTATATCATATAGCAGCCAAATGCACTCAGACAAAGTAAAAATTACACAAAAATCTGGAGATTTAATGGATAGCAAGTAACTGCAGTTAATAACAATGTATTTTATACTTGAAATTTGGTGAAAAGTAGATCGTAAGTGTTCTCACCTTAAACAATAGAAGAGTAGCTATCTGAGGGGGTAGATATGTTAACTCATTTCGGTTGTGTCAATAGTTCCATAGCATACATAATACATGTAAAAACAGCATGTTTTATTCTTTGAAGAGACAATTTTTATGTATCAATTATATATCAATAAAACTAGAGAAAGCCACTAGCTGTAGTATACATGGAGAGATATAGTTTGGTAAATATGTACAAGACCCAGTTCTTGTAGACTTTTAATGGGCCTGTCTAAATCTATTTCAGTCTCCTCTAAAGAGTTTTTAGAGTGCTATCATCTCACATATGCCTTTATCTTTTTGCACATTTTGGTTTTCAGTTCTGTTGAGGAAAAAAAAAATCTTTTAATTACATAACTGATGTATGTGCATAAGGTGAGGGCGAACATGCACTCTTTGCTAGTTAGGTTTTTATCTCTGACAGTCAGTTTTGGAAATTAACAGGAACTCAGCCAGGAGAATCTGAGGCATGACTTATCCAGACATCGAGAACACATTTGTTCTGCACCAGCCCAAGCAGAATCTGCAAGGCCAGCAACTCTGGCGATAAACCACATCAGTAAGTAACACACGCTGATGAAAATGGATCGCTGTGGCTAGGGGCTGCTTCAGCCTGGAGAGGGAATATGTTTGCCTATGGATGACTCTCATGTGCACTTGTTTCCTGCTTAAAGGGACTAGAGGAAATAAATATTTAATGAAAAAAAAATATCAGGTACTATAAAACCAAACTGGGAAGCTAGTAGAGTTTTACTGAGAAAAAGCATAGAGTTCTAAAATCTACTCCAAAGAAAAGCAATTCACACACAACAGAATAGGGGTCTCCTGTTTTCAATACCATTGTAGCTCTTACTGCCCTAGGACTGAATTAGATAGACATTCACCAAATCATAGACACTAGAGCTGGAAGAGTCATTGCTCTATTTTAAAACTTATCTATAAAGCAGTTTTTGTTATATCTGCATGTAATCACATTCTGATCTACCTAACTCTTTTCTTCAAATAGATTCAAATTTTAAGAAATTATGGTCAAAGGAAAATTTAAATTGTTTGGAAGATAACATATCAATATATTGTCATGTACTAGTTATTTTAACCTAATTCATATTAAAATAAATACCTAACATTTAAAAAATTATTCACCATTCATATAGTCTTGTCCCTCTGCCTGTGGTACCCACAGCAGACACTGCACACTGACAGCCCAACACCCTGTACATGTCTATACGTGCACCCAAGAGGTATATGCCTCTGAGATGCCTGAATCTAGATTCACAGGTGGATCTGCTCAAGTTTTTCTATCTCCCACGGGAAACATTAACACTTTAACCCTTGCCTTAAGAACTGTTTTCTAGAAAGTTCAAATTAAGAAAAAGTGTTCTGTATAATTATCCCTGAGAAGTCACTCAGCCCCTGTTGGAAGACCTCTAGTCACATATATTTATTTATGGTTTATTATTTACAGTTATTATTTACAGTTTACATATGCACATACACACATAGTTCTCCCTTATTTCACCCAGCCCTCTTTAGCAAGATCCACTTCAGAGTGAGCTATACTCCACCACCATGTGATTGACCCTTTCCCTTGCCACCTGGAGAGTCTGCTGTGATACTGACCCTCCCAAAGAGTGCTAGGTCAGCACAGTGAGTTTGTGTGAAGTTACTAAGTAACAGGAGTTGCCTAGTTCAAATCTGGGACAACTCGCTCCAGGATACCTAAATAATGAGAAAAACAAGTACCATGTAGTTTTCTCTAAAAATAATAGTTTTATTTATAGAACTACCCTCTATTCTGAGATAATGCCCTTCCTAACTTTTTGGTATTTAAATTTCCCTTTCTTTTATTAAATTATTATAATACGTTAAAAAAATTTAATTGTCCTTTCTTAGCTATATAAAAAATGAAAGTCCTGTAATTATCCCCATACTTTTTATGATTTACATTCCAAGAAATCTAAATTTCAGAAACAACTGGGGTGAGATATAATAAAGGTCATTATGACTTATTTTAGAATAACTGTATTAATAAAAACCAAAAAGAAACTGAGACAATAGCTGAGAATTCAGGTAAATTCTACAGAGCGTCTCCTCCTTAACATCAATGGGCATTGGCTGGAGAGGTGCCAGGGTTTCCAGTCTGTCTCAGAAGGTCTTAACTGATAGACCCAGCTAGGTCTCTATGCACCAAGAGATAACAAATGTTTGATCAGACATTGAGATTAATACACAAACTCTAGCGTTCTGTGTTGTCAACACTGGCATCTCAGTTTTCTTTTCAGGTTCATTTAACATTTGTTCCTGTGTGACACAACTGTCATATGAGATTGTCAATAGTAAATTCACCATCAACCTGGTAATCATTTTCATTACTCACAAAAACCACTATTGAATTTCTCCAAGAAATGATTGATATGTTGTATCTTGTTCTGACATATCACATTAATGACAGGGAGAAGAGCGAAGAAAGAAGTTGTCATGATGCATTCTATTAGACAGCAAGGTGGCTGCAGGCAGCAGGGAGTGACTACAAGCCATGCCACCTTCAGCTCAGACGCAGCACACACAGGTGGGGCAGGATTTCTTCAAAGCAAGTTGCCCCAGTGCAGCTACTTTCCAAGGATGAGAAACAAGTGATTTATCTGAAAGTGCAGAGACTTCAAGGAACCCAGCTCCAAAGATACATAGAAAGCATCCAAAGGCACAGGCCAACAGTGCACATTTGCTACTGCTCTAACAAGAAATGGTAGTATTTTTTAATCACTTTTTATAGGCCAGATCCTGTGCTAAATTCTTTCAATGTGCTATGTCACTTAATCCCATTGCCCTTTGCCCTTACTAAATTATGAATTCCAAGATAACAATTAGCCTACCCTAATCAGCACTGTATCCTGCATTTCTATAATAGCACCTGGATACAGGAGATGCTCAATAACTATTTACTTACTGAATGAAGTGAAATGAGTGAATGAACAAATGATAACCTCTTCCTTCCATGAACTTGGTATGTAGGACATTCAGATGGAGCTCCAGAATTCTACAGAGAAATTCTTACAACTAAAGAGCTGAAAACAAAGATCGCAAACTATGTTTCTAAAACTCTTTTTATCAGCTTTAAGGTATAAATCAATACTGAATTTACACTTCAAACTAATTGAAAATGTTTTACTGATGTTTCTCATATGCTTCATTGTGGGTACAGGAGAGTTTTTCAAGAGAATTAAATCATTTATTGATTTCATGTGATAATGGATGATACATAAGCTTCATTTTCATTTATCATTTTATCTCGTACCATTATTCAATTTAGATATATTACATAAGTTGTGCTAATCATTTCTATAAACCAAATAATTCTGTGACTTTACTTGGGTGACCCTTTTAATGATGAAATTCAGAACCTCAGCAATAATCGTCAGTCAAACTACACTAAGGTTTCTGAAGACAATAGCTTTTCCACCTACACAGGCTATAAACACATTTCTGACAGAACCTGGTATTTCCTGGGAGGAATCTTAACTTCAAACCATTGGGGAAATTTGCCATGATTATTTCAGAGTCAAAAATTTCACACAAAATGACACATTAGTGTCATGATTGTAGTGACCAATTGCATGGCTAAAAAATACATGAAAACTTTATGCAATGCTTTAGAAGTTCCAGAAACTAAACAATATACACTTAGTAATATAGTCAAGGCTGTTTGCCCATGCACATGACTATATTCTAAAAAATGTCTTCCTTGTATCAGCTAAGCCCTGCTACCACTGTGTCAGTTGGGGTTCTCTGTTCTGCTTCTCCTCTTGTGCCGTTCTATTCCCTAACAGTACTTAAGAAATTCTACCACTGTCACAGCTACTGCTGCTGTTAGACTCACCATAGTCTCCATATTTTGGCAAAATATTAGTTTTCTTTCATGGGTCCAAAATTTGAAGACTGACTTCTGTAACTGCCAACATCATTGTGGCTTCTGTCACCTGCAATATTTTCATTCATCATTACCAAATCTACTGTAGGCATCACCACCATGGCTCCCCCCAGAGCCATTATGGCTACTGAAGTTTTTCCCATAAGCAGTGCTGTCGATGCCATCAAAACCACCTGCGCAATCACCAGTGTTTCCAGAACTAGTTCAACTTCTTTGATGAGCAGTAGCTGCCTCTTGCTTTGACCAGGCTTTTCATACTTCATAGTGGTAGCCAGTGACAGTCTGGTATTTCTGAAGCACGGTCTTACCTTTGAGTCAGAGTTATTAAAGGTCACAAAAGAAAAGCCCCCTTTTTGCCAATGCCTCTGTCAGTCATGATTTCAAACACTTCAACTTGCCCATACTGTTCAAAATAATTTCTTACATGAAATTGTCCAGTGTCTTTAATGCCATAGCCTCTGAACTCCAAGAATTATCTCTTGAGTCGGTGCCCTTTGGATGCACAATCCTCTGCTCTCCTAGCAAGGTCTTGTATCCTTGGCTGAATGGTCTTTACAGTGTATATCAAAAACAAAGTTCTTGGAGTCCTCAGTGTTCAGATCTCACATGGCCTCACTACCCCACATGGCTCCCATGACTCTCATCACTAGTTTCAAAGCTCAACCCTCTGGTGAGCTTTCATAGCAGTTTGGTGTATTTAGAATACTGACTTACACAAGACAAAAGTTGGAAGTGAGATATCAGGGATGATCCTTAGTTACATTCATGACAGAAAGGAGTAAGCAAATGTTTAAGGACAATTTTTAAACAAAGATATTCTAGAATCTAAGAGGAGCTAAGACAACATAATCACAGTGGACAGCAGAACTAAAGCAAGATGTGCAAGCTTTCTTTATACAGTGGTACCTCAGTTCACAAATGCTTTCATTTGTGAACAATTTTGCTTTTGTTTGGGAACTCTGCATCAGGTGACAAACCATTTCACAGTGGTTATCTTTGCCACACAAGCACAAATGTGTCTATCTTTTCCAGAACTGTGGAACAAATTAAGCTCATGAACAGAGGTACCACTATATACTGAATGAAGAAATAGTCAGTACCTTTAGTTTTTTCAAATAAGGAGATCAAAATATATGAGTTCCCAGTCCTTTCCTATAAAGAATCCAACCTCAGTATTTGCATAGGTAAGAGGTATCTTCAGCAGTGTCTTTGAGAGAATCACAGTCAAGATGTAACCTTTATAAATTGTTTTAGTAATAAGTAACCTATATGGGAGAAAGCAATGGAAGCAGTAAATAAGAATTTTCCCCAACTGTACAGAATTTGTACAAACTGAGGTTATCACTTAGAGTAAAGTTGGACTAGAATCCCCAAACACTACTTGTGGTGCATGTAATGATGATACTCCAAAGTGCTTTGGCAGTTCAGGACATCTCAGCTGTCACCATCAAGACAAGTGATGCCTCCTCTTCTGGGCTCACCTGCTGGGACACAGCCCCAGCCAAGCAGAGAGAACCACAGAGCAGGAGAATGGATGGAAATGGGAAAATCCTCTTTGCATCATGAATTATTCACTTATGTTCAATTATTAGCATGCATTATGCATTTCTTATTTAATTATAAAAATGCTCTGGTCAGATAATGTTACACAAACCAAAAAGTACTATTTTTTACAGGATCTCTGGAGAGGCCAATATATAAAACAATACCATACACATTTGCTGGGTAATTTAGGAATACAACAAAGTTCTCAGATGCAAAAAACCTTATAACCATCTTTGCTATTGCTAGGATCTCCATAATGTTTTTCTCATTTTTTCTTAATTTTTCCTAGTGTTGCCTCTAGTCTTTTTCTACTTCTTTGTATCAACTCTCTTTTCTAAAAATCAGGAAAAATTGACAAAGGAAGAAAAACTTTCAATTATCATACTCTCACTTAATTCCAATGCCATTCATATAATACATGGGGCTAATCTGTTAACAAAGTAAACTTTTCCTTCCTTCTCACCTCATTGCCACTATGTTGATTCCTAATTGAACTATTTCTTAGTTGTAATTCTATAAGACAACCTGGCCTGGCATCCTGGATATAACTGCTTTGACACAGTGGGTTTCCAAATGCAAAAACCAAATAAAATGTCACCAGCCTGCCTGGAATGATTCAAAGATGCTGAGCTGCTTTCTCATTCAAAGGGAAAAAAGGAATCAGGGGAAAGTAAATAAGAAAAAGAGAAAATGTGATGGTAAAAACAAAAGATCAGAAACAAAGCTTATATAGAGAGGGGTGGGAATAATAGGGAGGGCAGGGTAATGGAAAAAAATGAGAATCAAGATATATCATGTACATGTACAAATTCTAAATGTTGAATGTGATCATGATGTGTATCTGAAATGTATCAATAAAGTATAAAATAAGAATAGTCAGATATTTTAAAAAGAGAACGAAACCCAACACTATGTTGTAGCGTGGGTGCCTGCAATCTAGTCCTTACCTTGTCTGGCCTCCACTCTTGCTGCACATTTGAGCACCTTCTAACCCCAAAGCTGGAACCAGTTACAAATACACTCTGCAAGTCTGAGTCTTTCCAATTCCTTTTTTTTTTTTATCTGCATCAAGGTGTAGCACCACTGAGCCATATCCTCAGCCCAAATCTTCCCTCCTACCTTTGCTGTTCCCTCTTTAAGGAATTCTTTTCTCTTTCATTGTCCAGAAATAACTTGTTCATTCACATTTTCCTTTATGACCACTGTCCCTGGAAATCTTTCCTAACAACTCATCTGTCTTTGGAGGCCTTTTTCATGAGGCTGAACAGCACACAAAGCAAATCATGCTGTTGCAATTATTGCTTTGCCAATCTCTCTCTCTTGGTAACCCATGGTCTCCTAAGGACCAAGAATTCTCTTTTGTCTGTGTAGCCCCAGGACCTCAAATAATGACTTGGTTAATGGTTCTGCTGTGGTGATACACATCTGTAATCCCAGCACTCAGGAGCCTGAGGCCAGAGGATCACCCTGAGTTCAAGACAAACCTGGGCTATATACTCAGCTCAAGGCCAGCCTGGAGTACAAAGAAATTTTCCAAGACAAATTTTTAATGTTAATGGTAGTAATCCATTCTTTAATTAATGTATAACTATACAACTTATGTGATTTAAAAATAAGACAAGTTTCTGTTATATACTGAGCATATTGGATATCTGTGTCAAGAACATTAAAATAAAATGTATTATTGATCAGTTCTGAATTTACCTACTGGGATTAACTTTATCATCTTTTTTATCCTAAAAGTATTACTCTCATAATAACCTCAATATTTGAAGTTCTTGGTTCTTCTTTAATATCAGTAATAAAGTTCTATTTTCTGGCATTCTTAGAAAAATAAAACAATAGAGCACATGTAGATAGATGTCAAATACTGGGTTTTATATGAGTAGACTTTCACTCATTTGGGGAGAACTTATTGAAAGTTAATGAGAGTGGAAGTCTATGTGACACCAAAAGGAAGTCAGTGGATTACAAACCTCCTGTCAGACTCCCTCTGATTACACAGGGTTTTACAGCAACAAGACACTTTTTAAAGGGCCTTCATCCGTTACTCATCTTACCGAGTGCAATCCTCCATATTTATACAATTATAGTCATTATTTGGTTATTTACTGAGGTAGCATATTAAACAGTCTAAACAAAGAAATGTAAAGTCTCAGAACATGATCAAAATGAATATTTAATTTCATAAAAATTAATTTGACCTATTTTTACCCTTTTTATCCTTTTGTTCATTGAAGCTCTTAAACTCATTATCAGTGGATTAGCTGTCAGATATTTCTAATTAAAATCATCCCTAAGTACATTGCAGGTAGAGTTTTATATCTCATGGTATAATGAAAGGAATACAGTTTGTAATGTACACATCTCCAATTCCTTTTAAGTGTACACAGCAAATTCAGCATTACATCAGGGGTCAGAAAGCATCTGCCATTAGGGAGAGGCTGACACCTGTGTATAATTATCTAGTGTGATTAATGAAGAAGGAGATCAAAGTTTCATGCAATTTTAATTTTCTGCTCTGGGCTTGATGTGCAAAGGATTTGTACTGGGTAATAAAGGAATATAGGTTCTTTCTAATAAGCATGACAAATGAATTTTTAAATGAGTCTAACTCATTAGCAAGGCATATATAAACCTATGTGACCCTTAGTGTTCTGGTAGAATTTGGGTATAATCTTAATGCCTAATAAGTAGTTGTGTAGTGATATTTCAACAAATTAATTCCTTTATGAAAGGCAAGCTCACATAGAAGTATTCATGCTGAGGTGTGACACAGCCCAAAACACATCCAAGGAAAGGATCTTGGCTGCAAAAGCTAAATCTTATTAACAGCAATTTTCTACAAGGCTACAGCATTTTTAACATCTACTGTGGACCTCTGCACACATGTTTACAAGAATGACATTTTGGCAGAAGTAATGAACCAGGAAAAGAATGTGTTCTCTAGACCTAATATGAATGCTGTTGAAATAAAAACACAAATGCACAGATGCTGTGTTCAGGTCCAACATGTGACTCTGAGATGCTGCTGAATCAACGTGATCTCGCTGTCCACATTACATCTAGCTGGCCTGGTACCTCCAGAGAATAGTAAAGTTCAATGTCTTAAATTAAGATAAAGTACTTGTCCTTTTGAAATAAGCTCCAAAGCAGTGTAAAGAAGAAAAAAAATACAAGATGTAGTGTTTGAATAATAGATTATGGAGCTCAGAGCAAATAGAAAACAACCTCTGGATTTTCTTCTGAGATTGGCTACTTGGCAGTTTTAAAAATAAAGTCCCTGTTTATTTATTTAGGAAGCTCATTTAAAAAAAAAAAAAAAAACTTCCGGAGTAGTTATGGTGGAACAAGGGATTCAATAAATAGTAAGATTCTCAGTGTCCAGATAAACCTTTGCCAAAGTCACTGCTTTTCAGTTTCACATTCCAACAGATATGAGTTGGGGATTTAAATAGTGCTAAGTGCTGAAGGAATACAGAATGAACCAAAACATGTCTACAAAGGGTTCAAGAACTGGCCAAGGAAACAGAACAGCAAATAAAAAAATGTGCATAAGTCTATAGCAATGCAACCAGCTCAGTGTGGTGGGAATGCAGGTGCACAAGGGAGTTACCAGTTCATTCCAGAGCTTGGCAGAGAGCAAGTGTTGAAGACTACTTTTGAGGAAATGTGTATTCATTCATTAATCCAACATTTATGAGCATAAATAATGATCGAGTCCTGCTTTAGTCACTGTATACAAATGAATGAATTATAGACTTTGTACTTTAAAATCTCAGGCATTATCCCATTTTACCAGGGAACATTTTTTCTTGACCTAAAAGTTCATACAATGACCAGATAAAAGTACAGTTTTCATGCAATTTGCAATCTGGAATGATATATTAACAAATAAGGGGGCAACCAGAACCCTGTAAGACAGACTTAGTAGCGATTCAATATTTGTTTAGATAAGCCCATTTAATCTTTATATTGACCACCTGAGATAGACACCCTTAAAGCCCCATTTTAGAAAGCAAAAAACAAGTACTACAGAGAGAACACATAACCTACCCAAGTTCAAGAATAAACAAAAGAGTCCAAACGTGAACCTTTGTGATCTGCTTGCAGAGTCTGTGCCTTGACCAAGACATATATCACTGTTCAGGTTCTGCCTGGGGAAACAGTGCTGCAGAGCACAGAGATGAGAACTAATCTGCCAAAAATTGTCTGGAAGAATGTCATTCTCTGCAGGACTTGTCGCATACATACACACCCTTGTGTTACTCTCTGGAAGGCAAGCATAGGAATCTAGTGCAGGGTTTCTGCTGCATTTTGAGCCAAGGCTAGAATGGGTAAGTACATCAGGCTTGAAAACAAGAATGGCTTCCCAAGCCAAGGAAACACCACAGGCAAGGCAGAGAGAGCAACTGCTTCCACGTTTTTCTTCCCCTTGAAAAGTTCTCATACTTGCTATATAAGTGAAAAATAGCTGAAATTGATTGGCTAATATAAAAATTCCTGGGAGGGTAGCTCTTTCTAAAGGAAATTGATGATTATGTAAATAGAGTGTTTGACTTTTAAATGCTTTCTTATTACTCATTAAAACTCTAGAATTATTTAGAGCCCAGGGCCCATTGATTTTAGCTCTTTTTGTAACCAAAAAAGATATGAGCAAAACTTTTCTGGGAACTGACATAAAAATTAAACATTTTCTTCTGTCTTGGTACTATATACTTCACATGAATTATTTCAAGTGAGGTATGTATTCATTTTGTTGTTGTTGTTGTTCTTAGGGTTTTGTTTTTTGGGTTTGTTTTGTTTTGTTTTGTTTTGAGACAAGGTCTCGCTTTGTAGTTCAAGCTGGTCCTAAACTCAGCCTCTAACTCAGCAACCCTCCTGCCTCTGCCTCCTGAGTGCTGGGATTGCAGGCATGAACCACCACACCCAGCACTGGGGTGTGTGGTGCTGATTGCTAGTGGGTGTGAGTCACCATGCCCAGCATTACGGGAATAGAACTCTGGACCTTGTGCTTGTGAGGCAAGTGCCAGAACCACTGAGCTAAATCCCCGGCCCTGTACTCTGACTTTTTAAGATTAGACTTTTCCCCAAAATCACAAAGATGAAAGGTGGATTGGAGGTATATCAGATATCTGCTCCATGCTCTTAACTATTGTGCTATGTGTGGCCAAGTTCCCTAAAAATATTTTTACCAAAATTGATGTTGACATGGATAAACAGAATCTCTTCGCACTTCTCTCCCTTCTTCTCTCCCTCCTCCTTCTCTTCCCTCTCCTTGTAAGAGTTTCAGGAAAGAAAAGGGAAAGATCTTAAGTCCCAGATCCCTAACTTGGCACTTGTAGAGAACTCATTCAAACCTTTCTGAAGCCTCAGAATCCCATCTTCGAATTGAAGGAATCTGACCACATAGTGTCTCAGATCCATTGTGGTTGTAAACAGCTATGACTTTGTTTCATAAAAAGACATAGATTGTAGTACTCAATCTTCCCACAGATAAAAAAAAAGAGAATTTTAAAACATACAGCATAAGTTGAAAACTTAAATTTAGTCAGGTTTTGGGGAACTGTACACAAAACCATCTGAGGGTTTGGCATGACATTTTCGATGTGCTGAATTATTGGCTACACCTCAGTGAGACCGAACATCCACCATATTTTTCACTCATAACTCTGAGGCTAGTGACACAGTTCATTTCCTCATTTCAAAAAAGATTGATTTCTTCTCAAGAAAGGTGCACATGAGCTGGAAAAAATGAATGTTTGTAGGAACCGGCAGTATAAGTTCTCATTCTATGAAAGCATCAGCTTCTGCTCCACCCAGGCCCTGCTCAAGGTTGCTCATCCTCTCACTGAGGACGCCATGTGTCTGTGCAAAGGAGCAAGCTGTCTTTCTTAATCCAAGAGCCAAACATTAAGTTTTTCAAGTGTTGATTTGAATTTTAGTGTGCAGAATCTTACATCTCAGAGATGATATCTATTTAAACTGTGCTCTAAGAACTCCTAGCTCAGTCGAGTCTATATAGGAAAAAGCAAAATGGCTGAGACGTAGCCAAACAAAAGATGAGTCTGTGGCGGAGGGATGACCTATGGCCCCCTTCACAGCTTTCTCCTAACCTGCCTTCTCTTCTCTTGTTTGTTCACCTCACTTACCCACCCCAACCTCCTTTAAGAGAAATCTAAAGGAATTAAAAGCATCATCAAAGGTTCATTTTAAGGTCACAGCTTCACTGCCTCCATGAAGTGGCAGTTGGAACCAGCACCCACTCACCTCACGCCTCATATAAGCTTCCAAGAGGGCAGACATGAGACCTGTTGTGGTAAGACAAGGAAATTAAGCAAATTTCTTCAAGAAATGTCAAACAAAATACAATTATAATCCGATATTCCTGAAACACTTTCCTAGACATGATCTGTTTTGATTTTCAGACTTAGATCTAAGTGTTTTTATCCTAATTTTAAAATGAGAAAGTGGACACAAAGAATTTACATTACTGGGATTATGTAGACAATATAAGTGATTTCCATTGCTTTGGAATCTACACACACAATTATTAATCAGCAGTTACTTAGCAGACTGCTAAATCAATCTGTAGGAAAATGGTAATAGCGATTTTTAATTCTTACATCACATTTTTATCAGTCTTCACTACACTGGAAAATTATCTGAGTTGCAAATATCTATTTCAACAAACTTATACTACAGATTAACTTTCTTTGATAATAACCCCAGGTAACATTTCCAAGCAATCCTTTTCACCAAATTTATTTCCTTCATGCTCTATATGAATTCAAAACTTGTGAAAGAGGTAATTTTTTAAAATTCTTAGTTATGTGTAATAACACCAATTATTATGAAAAGGTTTAGAATTAGAAAAATCTAACACCAAAAATCAGGTAAGTCCACTAATATAAACCATTTGATACAGAGTTGTCTTATTTTGTTTAGATGAAGATTTTGAAAAACCAGGGGAGCTGTATACTCTTATGAAGTAATCCATGTCTGTGACAGTCACATGGCAGGGGCTAACAATGATGCCTAGAGGAACCCTCCATTCTGAATTTGCTGCTTCCTAATTTTCTTCTTGGTCTCAGATGAAAATCTGGACTTGTAAGTCCTCAGTGTCTGGCCTCTTACACTTGGAAAATGCCATGGCAATTATGTAGGAGGCTTTGGCCAGAGAAAAGATAAGTGTTACAACTTACTTTTTACAGTGAGAAGAGAGGTCAGAGTGCTGGGGATTTAGCTCAGTGGCACAGCACCTGCCTGACAAGCATGAGGTCCCGAGTTCAATCACAGGTACCCAAAAAAAGCCCAGGAAAATAAAAATAAAAAGGGCCAGAGAAGATAGTAAGGCAGGGAATGGCTCTTTACAATGAATATTCCAAGACTGCAATGACAACTCCTTATAGACCCCTACATTTACCTTGCCAAAGGAACTTATTTTTCTTTAAGTTTTGGCTTTTTGATTATCAGTTTTATTTTTCCATAGTCAGAAAAAATGTATTCTGGTATGACTTAGTTTGGACTATTTGAACAAAAATACCACTGCTTGGGGTGGTTTAAACAACATATTTCTTTCTTTCAGTTCTAAAAGCTAGGAGGTCCCAAACAGAAGCCGCTCGCCTGGGGCAGGCCCCTTTCTGGATCACGGATGAGTTCCTTGCTGGGTATGTCCCTGTGGTTGGAAGTACAGCACACAGGACACTTGCCCTTTGCTCTTCTTGTGAGACTAGCTAACTCTCTAAGGCCTCACTTTCCAATATGATCCCATTGAGAATTCTGAATTTAACTATGAATTTGGGGCAAAAATTCAGAAACACGCAGTCCATAAAAATATACTGCCACTATTTTTTTCTCATAATGTCTTATGAATAATGTTCATTTGAAGTTCTAAGTAAATCTAGGAAGAGAGTGGACAAATGTTTTTGTCACTCTAGTCTTTACCCACATAACCAGCGTTTCCTTGTATATGCTGGTTCCCATGCAAAAAGAACTCAATACCAACTAGGTTCTAGTTGAAACCATTATTCTGGTGACAGTTCACCAAGAAAGATAAAAATTCAATGGAGAAAAGTTCAATAGACAGATGAGTTATAGCCCATAGAATGGCAATTGCCAGAGTGCAGTGAGGGGAGCTAAAAAATATGACCTCGCCCTATGAAAGGAGACATTGAACAGGGTATTACTGGATATGGGTAAATTATCATCGCATCACTTAGCCTTCATGGGAATGTCTTCATTTGACTAAGTCAGCGATCAAGTTTAATCACACAGGATATTGAAGTATATTAGATGTTAATGACTAAATAATATTCAGCAAACTACAGTCAGCCATCTTATTAATTATGGTATTTAATAATGTGCAGAAGATAATTAGAAAAGCAAACAACAACAGGATAGGATGGTAAACACTTTAAGTCAACACAATTCCTAATATACATACTATCCATGCATTTTAAGTGGCCTGCAGTAAACTACATTTATTGAAGCAGCACAGACATGTGGATCTCAAATTACTATAACCCATCTCATCGCTAATTTCAAACTTTTCAGGGGAACACAATTCATTACTGAAAAGTAAGAACTTTGTTTATCTGAACTCTCATTTCAATGCAAAGCATAAACCTAATTTATTCTGAGTTATACTTCTCTAAAATTAAAAAGCATAAATCACATTTCGCTATTGCACAAACCAGTCCCCACGCACATCCAGCTGAGGAAGACTAAAGGTGGAACGTCACATTTTAAACTGATGCGAAACAACAGAAATCTATTAAAACTCTTATAAAATAAATAAAACTCTCAAATTAGGTAGCTTCTCTTTACGATCATACCTATTTTAAGTGCTTGTAAAGTGCTCTCTCATTGATTTATATAGCACCAAGAAGTGGCTCATAAAGTTACAAGACTACTCTGAACATTTTAGTACCAAGAAATACAAACCTATGTGTCTCACAAGGTGTGAGCCTTTTAAAGCCTGACACTTTTATCCTCTTCCAAACTCTAAGACTGTCTGTCTGATCAAGACAAAAGTGAAGAGGAGAGCAGTGTAGACCACTAAGAGAAATAAATAGCAGGCACTTTGGGGCCCTTGCAAGAATTATGCTCTTAGTGATAACTCATAATTTGAATAGCACTTTTTAAATTGCAATGTGCTTTCACTTTTGTGCCTTGCAAGTAAGTAAAGCAGCCATATTATTCTTCTCATTATAGAAATAATGAAACAGTTTTGAGGAAATTCAATGTTGTATGCTAGTGGAGAAGTCATAACTTGAATTGCAGCTATCTGAAGCCAGCTTCTTTTCTACTCTGACATGCTGTTATCCCATTCACAATAGCTCTTTTTAGAAAACTCGTCACTTTGGTAAATGATAGAAGCTTGGTAGCAACCTAAACTATAGTTGGCACTCTGATAAATGGCCCAGGCACTTAATTGGGATGTTTGCCAAGGAATAGACTTAGTGCTGTGCATTTCTAGTGGCTCTAACAGCGGATGAATCATGCATCAATTTATTTAAATAGCAAGAAGGCAAGCCTATTCATGGCCATTACCAGGTGCGGCTGGATGCCTACTAGCAGAGATTTCCCACTGTGAAGCCCTTTAGTCACTCCATGCAGCTTCCCCACTCCATTATGCCTGTTAAATGAATCAATCTTACCTTAATATCATTCTTAAATATTTAATGCTGAGTTACAATGCTGCCTTTTAAAATCACTTGGTAAAATAAAAGCAAAAATTGTTCAGCAGGATCCACCCTACCTCAGCAGCCTCCACTCTTCCACATGACTGCTTACTGGGATGGGCGCTCTGCCATGGGGAGGGGGCCAACTAAAATAATTTATTTGCTTGTGTAACAATATAGGCCACAGCAAAAGTAACTGCAGCTACAAAAAAGGAGTAAGCAATTGAAGGCTTACTTTTCTGGTCAAATCCACATCTGTTGTGATGCTGAGGTTAGCACACACAATCACTTCAAACACCTCACCAAGGCATACTCATTCTTAGGTTTGTAGA
>PVIR01013964.1:0-41237 GCA_004026965.1 Petromus typicus | reverse complement strand
GGGGGCCGGAGAGTTAGCTCAGTGGTTCCGGCGCCTGTCTTGCAAGCGCAAGGGCCCGGGTTCGATTCCCCGGTAACCACATAACAATACTGGGTGTGGAGACCCACACCCAGCAGCAACCAGTACCACATACCACAGTGCCGGGCATGGTGGCTCACGCCTGTAATCCCAGCACTCGGGAGGCAGAGGCAGGAGGATTTCTGTGATGTGAGTTGGAGGCTGAGCTCAGGGCCAGCCTGAACTACAAAGTGAGACCCTGTCTCAAAAAACCTAAAAAAAAAAAAAAAAAAAAATTAAAATAGGTGAAATTAATTTTTATAATAGTTTAACCAAATATATTCAAAATATTTTAATATGTGATCAGTATAAAAACATACTAATGAAAGATTTGTTCTTTTTTGTTTGAGTTCCATTATGTACACTTAGCATATCTCAATTCAGTATTTTTTGTAGTACTCTAGTTTTGTAATGATTAAAGTGAAATGCAGTTCTATCAGGACAGTAGAGCTATATTTAATGGAAAAATATTTTACATTACTTCAATGTTGGATTTAAATTAATTTAAAATTAAATTAAAGATGCATTTCCTTAGTCACATTTCAGTTGCTCAGTTACCACATGTTCCTACTCGTGCTGGACAGAGCAAGACTTTACAGTATCAAAATGGCATTCCTATTAATTAGTCACCTTTTTTTTTTAGAGAAAGCTAAATTTTCCTCAGGTGTTAATGTGGTTAACTATAAAATCTTTCACACGGCCGGGGATTTAGCTCAGTAGTTCCGGCGCCTGTCTTGCAAGCGCAAGGGCCCGCGTTCGATCCCCGGTAACCACATACAATACTGGGTGTGGAGACTCACCCCAGCAGCCATCAGTACCACATACCACAGTGCCGGGCATGGTGGCTCACGC
The DNA here is from genome assembly GCA_004026965.1 of Petromus typicus. Lineage (NCBI taxonomy): Eukaryota > Metazoa > Chordata > Mammalia > Rodentia > Petromuridae > Petromus > Petromus typicus. The sequence continues at coordinate 40,328 of PVIR01013964.1, read as the reverse complement.
CTGTAATCCCAGCACTCGGGAGGCAGAGGCAGGAGGATTGCTGTGATGTGAGTTTGAGGCTGAGCTCAGGGCCAGCCTGAACTACAAAGCGAGACCCTGTCTCAAAAAAAACCTAAAAAAAAAAAAATCTTTCATACCATCAGGTTTGATTGGCAGAGAAATCCTTAAGGGCTTTTCAGCATAAGTTTCTCATTCAGTCGTTTGCTGTTTGAGGTTCCCCACTGACTTCTTCTGATTGGGATTTATAGTTTGCTCAGCTGGTTTATCTTTTAGTGAACTAGGAAATGACCCCTCTTGGAACCTCATTTTGAATGACCTTCAGATTACTCAGTTTTGGGACCACTTTGCCAGAGGCAAGAGAATAAACACTGATTGCACTAGCTTTGACTCAAGGGCTGGGGTCTCAGCCACCAAAAGACTGCATGAAATTCATAGCTTCTGGTAGCTGTACCAAAGTTCCGTGGAAAGGCTTATCTGAGTAAAAAGAAAGAAATCATTTCTGTAATTTTAGTTCCTGAGAGAGGGCAAACCAGAGTTTTGCTGGTTCTGTGAATGGCTTTATCTGTACTAAGTTAAAGATTTCAAAATGACAGTAAAACCACAGAATAAATTTACACTGGTTGAATTTGAAGTATGTATACCATTTTTGTTTGTTTTGTTTGACTTCTTAACTAGTTGGCACCATCTGAAACTAAAATTCATCTTTAAAAAGATATATTTCCTTCTTCCTCATGATAATTTATAATCCATGATGCTGGAACAGTTAAGGAGCTGTGGAGCAAAGTAGCAGCTGTTTTCTTCTCACCTCTCTTCTCTCTGGAGATTGAACCTAGGTGAACCTACGACCTTCACATTGAGCCAGTTCGTGATAAGAGAATCGAGCAGGTCTTCTTTGACTCTGACCCTTACATTTTTCTTTTCTTTATCTTTGTGCCTTCCTCCTTTTCCTTTAGTTCTTTCTTTGCTTTTTAACATTCTAACAATTCTTGTTTCCTGGTGGGGTTTTTTTTTCAAGTAATAAATAATACCTTAATTCTGTTTTAAGACCAGTTGATAGTATTATAATTATTTTTGGCTTGTTTTTAGCTGCAAGAGGCAATAACATGTTAATAGTTTATTCAGAGGTTAAAATAATAAGCCTAAGTGTCTCTTTAAAGTTAATTATTTTTACATAAATTTGTTTTTTAAAAAAGCTTAAAAATTCCATTTTTACAATTGAAAGAATGGAAGGTGGTGGGAAGGTTTTTTTTTTTTAATTAAATGGTTTTGGTATATTTTATGTACCACAATCGACATGATCACAATCGACATTGAAAATTTGTATCAATATGTGACATGACTTAATTCTCATTCTTTCCGTGGGTTTTTTTTGTTTTTAAGGAGGGTGTGAAAGTCAGAGGTCTGTTCATTACTCTTTATGGTATGTTTCAATTTGGGGAATATTCAGTTAAAAGAGAAGGATTTCAGAAACCTAGACAGCAACATTAGAGCAAAAAGCATAGGAGGATACAAGAGTAAAGTGGAGTATACTCCTAGCAGACCTTGAATTATACTGATAATACATTTTTTTCCAGTGCTAAGGATTGATCCCGTGGCTGCTCTTTAGTTAAGCTATATCCTTATCTCTTTTTGCTTTTTATTTTGAACACATCACACTGAGTTGCTTGGGCTGGCCTTGAACTTTTGATCCTCCTGCCTCAGTCTTCTGAGTAGCTGGAATTAGAAGCATGCCTCTCTGCCTCTGGCTACTGATAAATAAATTTAATCAACACAATCGTGCATGTGTATCTCTGTTTTCAGTATACCAGTGTAAATTTCTTTCTTCGAATTGGTTCATTTTAAATAGTTACTGTGTCTATAGAAGCTTTAATGTTACTCTATTAAATATTTATTAGCTATTAAATTGAGTACTCATCTAGTAGTAGGAATTCAGCAGTGAACAGACAAATTGGAATGTTCTGCCTTAATAAGGGTTACATTTAGCTAAGTAAAATCTTTAGTATGTTAAGTGGAGATGAAAGCTTAGGGAATAAAGGAAGAAAGGAATAAGGACACCTAGTTTTACAGGTTATTGTGAACAGTGATTCTTATCAGTTGTTTTGCTCCATCTAAGAGTGGTACTAGAATTTTAGCAGTGTGTTTTCCTTTTGCTTGGTCTATAATCACTAAGTTAGTGCAATATATATTTTATGATTTTGTTATAATAAATATTCTCATTAATTTCTGTATTTAGGAAGAGGCCAAAGTACTATAATAGAGAACCAAAAATAAAAATACCTTAAATGAGGAAAAAGTTTATTTTTCTGTGTTGTTTTCTTCTACATAAGTAAGTAGTGGGGTACTGTGTTCCATAAAGAGAAAACAAATATGAAAAATGAATCCGCCAAGGTCTTAGATCTGAGATTCAAATCCTAACTTTATATTTTAACCATTGTGCTACATTTACATATATTACATGTATATATAATTACATATATTTATCTCTTCCTTATGGTTAGCTCTTTGAGGCGAGTACCTGATAAGCTGTACCTTGTTAGATAACCTAAGTGGATGTTCAGTTAATGTTTGAATGAAGACCTGTTTTATGGCATAAAGATTTGACCAAACTTGATTTAGAACCAAAACATAAATATATGTGAAGAAGCTTGCTTAGATAAAATGTTATTTCCATTGAAATGGGCTATCATTTATATAAAAAATAGCATTGATCTTTGATCTATATTGATAATTATAAATTATTAACAATGTGAAGCAAAAATAGCAGCTTGGGAATTTAGGAAAGTGTACAGTATTATAGGTAGAAAAGCTAGCTAGACATGTGCTATGTAGATTAGGGCCAGCCCTGGAAGAGCCCACATGGAGGATGGTCAAGGAGGCCTTCACTGAAAATCAGCATTATCAAAGAAGAAAATGGCCACATCCAGGAAAGACAAATAAGACTAGCGGTATCTCTGGAGTGGAAGGCCAAGACCTTGACCCACCTAGAAGAGTCTCCTGACTGAAAATCTTTGTATGCTCGCTACCTGACTTGACTTGATTTCCTCGTTGGATCCCCGTCTAGTCAGTATTACCTAAGCAACTATACTGGTAATCCCATTAGTTAACTAAGGTTTCCCATTTCTTTTTAAGTTTTATTGGAAGCTCCCACTTTGAGCCCACCTCATCTTGTGGTTTTGGTCTATAAATTCCACTTGAAAAAGGTAATTCTAGATTGTCCACTTTTTGGGGTTCCCTCTTCTGTCTCTCTTAGGTAGAAGTTTTCTCTCTCAATAAAAATTTCCTGCTCAAACCTCCTTTCATTCCCAAAATTCATCGATTTTAGAGAACATGAACTCGCATTTCAGGTTGAGAGCTAAGCCTTGCTCAACAAATTTACAAGTTTGTGACAGAGAAAAGAAAAAAATCACTGAAGTGTGAACGTGGTGTCTTCATCCTAGCATTTTTAGTACCTGAAACATAACAAGGACAAAAAAAGTTTTTAGTTAGCTAATATTGAAATGTGAAAAAAACTAGCATAAGTACCCTTTCTGTCACAGCATTTTAAATAATTCATTTATACACATAAAACATTTTATAAATTACCTGGTCTACTCAGAGTTGTTTTAAAACAATAGTTCATATCTTAAAAAGTAATGATATGCTTTTAATATTTGTATATTCATAAGAATTGGTACTGAGCTAGGCCAGCCTACTTTCTGGTCCCCCTTCTATCTTTCTTAGAAGCTATCTTTCTATCAATAAATTTTCTTACCTCAAAGCTCCATTTTTCCTGGAATTCCTCAGTTTTAGAGAAAACGAACTCATGCTTCGATTATCTAGCAGGTTTGGTAGTTACACCTATTCCCCCCTATCAGAACAGTGGGCAAGTCCAAGAGAGGACTCTGTTGTCAGGGTGAAAGGGTGTTCAGGGACCTAAATATGAGCCTTTGCCATCACATCCAATTGTCCTTCCCTGGCCTGTTCCAGAAAGACATGTGAGCTTTTGGAATATGCTGCCCTCTGCTGACCATGTGAGGAGAAATCGGAATTTTAATTGCAGAAGTTAGCAGGAGTCAAACACAGAACCTTGTGCTTGCCAGGCAAGTGCAGCACCACTGAGCAATAGCTTGGGTCCTGGTATTATAGATAGGTCCGTTAACTAGATATTCTGTAGGCAGAGAGGGCCTGTATTTGGGGAGCCAACATGGAGGACAGTCAAGGAGCCAACATGGAGGACAATCAAGACACATTCGCTAAAGACCATTGTAAAAGAAGAGAAACTACTGATAGAGGAATATTATACAATAAAGCAAGCCCTCTCCTTGCCTCCATTGTTTTTTTTTTTTTTGCATAGAATATTTTGTTCCAGAAATGTAGCACTAGCAGAGGATTTAGCTCATTGGTTCCGGTGTGTGCCTGGCAAGTGTGAGGTCCCAAGTTCAATTCCTGGTACTGCATACTACACGGCTGGGTGTGCTAGCTCATGCCTATAATTCCAGCACTCAGGAGGCAGAGGTAGGAGGATTACTGCAAGGTCTGAGGAAAGCCTGGGTTACATTGTGAGTTCAGGGCCAGTCTGAACTGCAAAATGAGATCCTGTCTCAAAAAACAAAAAACAAAAAAAAACAAAAAAAAACCAGAAACCCACCAGAAATGTAGCACTTTTTCTGCTGGGCTCCTGCCACTCTCACTGAACTTCCTGACCTCAAAAGTACTCTGTTAAGCTTCATCCCCTCACAAGAATGTTGGTAGCTCCACCCTTTTCAAGAATGTTTTGTTAAGCTCCGCCCCCTTGAGAAAATGTTCTGCACCCTGCTTAAAAGAACGTACTCAAATAGACATGTGTTTCAAGAATGTTCTGTAACTCTGCCCCTTTGCTTCAGGAATGTTTTGTAACTCTACCCCCCTCATCAGTGAGCATGCTTGCTGATACTATGGATCCCGATATAAAAAGGCTCTAATTTCTGGTAGAGCTTCATACTTCCAGTGTGAACTTCTCTAAACTTGCACTGTAATATATATTTTTCCCCCCTAAAAAAGAATTGCTACTGAACTAAGGAATGATTCTTTTTTAATTGTACTTTGAATTATGCATACGTAAACTATTAATGGAGATATGTTACTTGTATTAATACAATTGTAATTTATTCTTATTTCACATAGAATATATAGATTTTTATGTGAATTGAGAATATTAAGTAATGAAACATAGATTTTCTTAAGGTAAATTTTTATGTACTACTTTGTTTGAGATGTTATTATTTCTTTCTCTTAGGGGGAACAGCATATTTTAAACAACAAGAATCAGTAACTGGAAGTACAAGATTGGTTATTTAATGATGTTAAAATGAAGTTTTAATAAGCAGAGGTAAGAATATGATATCTATTTGTACTTAATTCACCACAAATTGAAATATCTCCTAAATTTCAATGAAGAATTACTTTAATAACTGTGAAGAGTCTGAAATTTTTCTTCTACTTGCAAGCTAAAAAGTTGTTACTGGGCCATGGCGGTTGCCAGAAGACAGGAGATTCATGGATCAAAGACAAAAGTGACACAGTAGGTACAGCGAGGTGATACCTGCATATTAGTAGGTTATTTTATAGGAAAGGAACCCTGAGCTTATGAAATCTGACTTTTTTTGTAATGGACATCTGAATTTTGCTTTGAGGGGAATTTATTATATAGTGCAGTAAACAGATCTGCCCTTTGTTCTAAAAGTTACGAGACACTACCTGTGACTTTTAAAAGACTACATACCATGCAAACGTTCTTGAGAAGATAGTAAGGAACAGAAGTTTTCAGTGTCTTTATAAGATAGGCAGAAATACCAGAGAATTGGGAAGAATTGTCTTCCAACTTTTTTTTTTTTTTTTGGTACCATGGATCAAACTCTGGACCTTATGTTTGTGAGGCAGAGCTACTGAGCTAAACCCCAGCCCTCTTCCAACATATTTTATCCAAATTACTTTTTAAAATATGTACCATTGGTAGGGTGATTGCTATACTTTTTTGAAAATATAAAAAGACAGAAACCATTGAAATACCCCAAAATAGATGAATGCCCATAACTCATATGCTCAGAGTATAATGGTTACAATTAAAAATAGTACTATATAACTGCATTTATTGACCTAGATATTCACCAGAAAATTAAGTGAAATAAGCAAATTATAAATTGTACATGTGGTTTGATCTCATTTTTATAAAAAGTTGTGCACACACATATGAACAATATATATACAACATATGTATTTCATTGTTTAGAATTGTGTGTCCTTTTATTCATCTTTTTTTAAAACTTTGTAAATTAGTACTGTAGGCTTTTATAATGAAAGAAAATTTAAAAGTGAATAGTTATTTACAAAGTCTTTTTTCACATAATAAAAAAAACTTGAATTTGTATGTGAATTGAAGAATATTCTCATTTTGATTGTGGAGTTACTATTGTGTAGAAGATAGGAGGAAAAGGGAAAGAGAATAATTAGGTAGCTTAATATTTTTAGATACTATTATTTATGAGAGAAAAATCGATAATTTTTTTAGCTATTTCTATCAAATGCCAACAGTGGAAAAAAAATCTTAAAAAAACATTCTAACACAACATTTTAAATTACAAAAAGTAATGCAATTTGAAAAATAAAGATTCTGGTGCTGTTTAGTTGGATGAAGTAAATGAGGCACACTGAATTAATTTGCTTTATTTTCTGCATATGTAGTACGCTCTGAAGTTTGTTTAAATTTTATTTTTATAAGTTGATATTTTTGGTGTCTTTCTGATGATTTTCCCCCTCTTTTACTAAGGCGCTGTTACCACATTTGTCTTGTGGGTACAAATTAAAAATGACTGAAGTTCAAGCAATGGTAGAATTCTCTGTGGAGCTAAACAAGTTCTACAATGTGGATTTGTTCCAGAGAGGGTGTGTATTTTAATGTGAAAATTGTACATTTTATATAAGATGCACAGTTTTAACTTAAATACTTTTATAGACAATGAAATATATTCAGGTAACTTTTCTGAAAAAATTCTGTTAAGTAGATATTTAGGAATTATTCACATGATTAATGATAATGCTAAATGTTTTTAACATGTATTTAGGAGTTTGTACTGCCTATTGTACTGTCTATTATGAGTTTGTACTATATATATGAGTTTGTACTGTCTATTCATTAATTATAATGAAAACATGTAAGATCTCATTTTGCCCTAAGCTTAAAATATAGTGAAGATAATAAGTTATACATGCAGAACAGCTAACTGGAAGTACAAAACATATAAAACTACACTAAATATGGATAGGAGTTGAATGAGAATTGGAACAGGAAGACATCTATGTTGGTACCCTAGGAAAGTTGTTATGGTGAGATTGGATCAAAGCATGGATAAGACTTGGATAGGCAAATGATTCAGTGAGTGATCTTGAGAGCCATGAATAAAGAGAGTTCCAGAACCAGATGTTGGACGTAGGAATAAACATATTAGTTTTAAGAATATATAGGAAATCGGATGTCTTCTAACAGAATTACAGAAGCTAGTAAAGAAAGGTAGTGATTTAATGTCTGGAAAGAGTTGGCACTGTGGATTTAGGTAAGCAAAGGTAGTTTCCAGATTAAAAATAAAAATAATACTATTTATACAACAAGCACTTATAACATGATAAAGATTGTGATACATTAGATTGATGGTTGCAGAGCAGAAATAGAAGCATAAGAAAGAGTTCAGAGGCATTTACAGTAACTTCCCCCACAAATCTGAAGGCCTGGTGGTTGCGAGCCAGGACTAACAGAAGGTGTAGGGAAGGAGACGTTTTGTGTTGGTTTGGCTTTGTTATCTTCTTGAAAAAAATGAAGCAGGCTAGCCTGAGCTGATCTTAAGGCCGAAGCAGAGTGCAAGGAAGAAAGCAGAAGATACAAGACCCCTTCAGTTGACATACTGTTGTTTCCACTATGATCTCTTAGCCAAGCAAGTCCCAAGGCCCAGTGGAGAACCAGAATGAATTTTTTTTTGTTTGTTTTAAATTGAATTCTTCATTGGTACATTTTATATACACATCATGATCACACTCAACATTGAGAATTTATACCAGTATATGACATGATTTCTCATTACTCTGCCCACTCTCCAACTGTCCCAACCTCTATATACGTATGCTTTGTTTCCATTTTTGACATCACATTTTTTCTTTCCCCTCGTTACTTACCCTGTACCCCATTTCCCTTTGAATATTTTCTATTTCACAATACCTATCATACATTCCAGAAGTCATTTACATCTTTAGATTCTCATACCAAGGAAAAGATATGGTATTTACACATCTGTGACCTACTTATTTCACTTACGAGTATGTCCTCAAGGTATCCATTTGAATATAAATGACCCAAACTTATCATTCTTTATGGCAAAGTAATACTCCATTTTGTTTAAAATAAAAAACCACATCATTATCCAGTGTCCAGTTGATGGGCATTTGGGTGGTTACCAAGATTTATTTAGTGATCACAAACTGAGCTGCTATGAACACAGATGCACATATGTCCCTATGATATGAATCCTTTAATTCTTTTGTGTATATCCCTAGCAGGGGAATAGCAAGGTCAAATAATACCAATAATCCTACTTTTTTGATAAATCTCCACACTGATCTCCACAGTGCTTGTACCAGTCTACATTCCCACCAACAGTGGAGAAGGATTCCTTCCTCCCCACACCTTCGCCAGCATTTTGTTGCTGGTTAGTTTTGCAATAGCAGCCATTCTTTGTAGAGTGAGATGACATCTTAGTGTTGTTTTTATCTGCATCTATTGAATGACCAGTGATGGTAAGCATATCTTCATATGCTTCTTGGCTGCTTTTACTTCTTGCTCTGAAAAGTGCCTGTTCATTTCAGATGCCCATTTTTGAATTGGGTCTTTAAATTTGAGGGGGCTGATTTTTTAAGCTCTTTATATATTCTAGATAGTAGCCCTTAGTCTAAGAAACAGGTGGTAAAATTTTTTTCTAAAATTGTTGGTTGTCTTTTCACTCTGCTGGTGGTTTCTTTTTCTGTGTAGAAGCTTTTTAATAGGAATGGGTCCTATTTGTTTATTTCTTCTACTAGTTCTTGTGTGATAGACATTTTGTTCATGCAGACTTTCCTTAAGCCAGTGTCTTCAAGACATCTATATAACCTGTTTTGCAGCAGGTTTAGTGTTTCTATTTAATATTTAGGTCTCTAATCCACTTTGATTTTACTTTAGTGAATGGTGAAAGAGATAGATCTAGCATTAGTCTTTGGCAGGTTAAAGCCCAGTTTTTCCAGCACCATTTACTAGACAGGCTGTCTTTCCTCCATTGAGGATTTTTGACTCCTTTGTCAAAGATGAGGTGGCTTAGTGTATCGGAAATTGTTTCTGGATCTTCTAATCTATTCCACTAATTCTCAGGTCTGTTCCTTTGCCAGTACCATGAGTTTTTATCACAGTGGCTTTGTAGTATAGTTCCAAATTGGGTATCATGATACCCCTGCCATGTCCTTGTTGCCTAGAATTGCTTTTGCTATTCTAGGTCTTTTGTGGTTCCAGATGAGTTTTTGGATTATTTTCTCTAGATCTGTGAAATATGCTGTTGGGATTTCAATTGGGATTGCATTGAATCTGTATAGTATTTGTGAGAGTATAACCATTTTGACGATATTCGTTCTTTCTACCCAAGAACAAGGAATGTCCTTCCATTTTCTGATATCCTCTTCAATCTCCTTTTTTAGAGTGCTGTAGTTTTCAGAGTAGAGGTCTTTGACCTCCTTTGTTAGATTAATTCCTAGATATTTCATTTTTTTGGATGCTATTGTGAAAGGGCTTGACTCCTCAATTTCTCTCTCAGTGAATCTGTTGATTTTTGAGCATTGATCTTACATCCAGCTATACTACTAAATTTGGCAATTATGTGTAGATGTCTTTTGGTTGAGTTTTTAGAATCTTCTATATGAAGTATCATGTTATCAGCAAATAATAACAGTTTAATTTCTTCCTTTCCCATCTTTATTCCTTTTATTTCTTTCTCATGTCTAATTGCTATGGCTAATGTTTCCAGCAATTTAATGAATAGGAATGATGAAAGTGGATATCCTTGTCTTGTTCCTGATCATAGTGTGAAAGGTTTCAGTTTTTTACCATTTACAATGGTGCTGGTTGTTAGTTTCTCATAAATAACTTTTGTTAGTTTGAGATAGAGTCCGTCTCTTCCGACTTTCTGCAGGGTTTTGACCATGAATGGGGGTTGGATTTTGTCAAATGCTTTTTCTGCATCTATTGAGATAACCATATGGTTTTTGTCCTTGAATCTGTTAATATAGTGTATTATATTTATTGATTTATATATATTGAACCATCCTTGCCTTCCTGGATGAATCCAACTTGCATGCAGTCCTGGATTATAGGCATGTGCCACCACACCCAGCCTTTTGGCCAGTGCAACTCACTTACAAAAAATGAAAGTGAATATGTGCTGCGTATCTGTAATTCCAGCTCCTGGGAGACTGAGGCAGGAGAATCATGGATTCAGAGTTATTCTAGGCTACCAAATATGAGCGTATCTTAAACAAACAAAACATGCTTTCTGTATATGTATGCTTCATGTGGTCCTTTCTGTGCCAGAACCACAGATATTTTTAAGTACTTTTGCCTTCAGAATATAACTGCTACTAAACGATCAGCATCCTTATGGGATCTTGCCCATAATCTTCCTAAAAACTGTTTGCCAAGCTAAAAATGTCCACTTAGACTCTACCTGAATCCTTTTTAGTGAAACAACTTACATCTGTATCTTTGATTTTATCTTTGTCTGTGAGCACCATCTTATTTTGAAAATCTCTTAAAAGATAGGAATAAAAATAGTTTACAGTCCAATCAGCATGTCTTCGTGCCTGTATGTTCACTGTAGATTCTTCATGTAAAGTGATTGCTTTTTTGTTTGACTGATTTCTTTCTTGCACAATCTTACATATACTTAGGAGCAAGTAGTTGGCATTTTCACCTTTCTGCATGGAAATTTAGCTTAGTCAGGTCAAAAATTTCTTAGGTACATGTCTGACTTTTCCAAGTTAGATAAACAGTATCTCTGCATAACATGAATTCTGTGTTTCTAGTCCCCTACAATATGCTGGGTATTTTTTTTCCTTTTGTAATTGTGAGTTTGTCCACACACAGCAATTGTTACACAATTCTAAGTATTCATTGCTGTGTTCCTACAGTAATGTGGTTATCCACAAAACAGAGCATCAGTGGTGTCACAGTAATAAACATTTGTATTTGCTTACAAGTCTGTAGATCATCTGAGCAGTTGTGCTGGTTGACAAGTTTGGCTAATCTTTGCCAAAGTCAGCTGACAGCTAGCTGGGGACCAGCTGCTGCACAGTGGCTTTGGCTGGGCAGACTCAGCTCTGTTCTCCAGTCTTTCATTCCCACAGCTTCTCTGAAAAGAGTGAGAATCCACACCAGGAGACCTCTTTCCATATAGAGGCTGAGATTGGTGTGCTGCCTCCTCTGTTTCAGTGTATTGGCCAAAAAAAAGTCATACATTTATGTGGAGGATAGCAACATTCCGCTTCTTGATGTAAGTTGCATTATGAAAAGTATGGATAGAAGGACAAGCAAACAAATTGGATATGTTTTTAAATCAGTGTATAGAACACACTTCATGTGTTTATTTTGTTAAAAAGTTACCCAAAGCTTATTGTTCTTTTTAAAATGCAGAATTGGAAGTGGATATGAATGTAGACTAATTTAGCCAGAAAATGGTTTGCTTATGTTTCATTAATAAAAAATGATTATTTGAAAACCATTGGTTGTTATTCATAAGATACTTTCATATCTGCATGTGAGTGTAGCTTCCCCTAACTTTTATATTATAAAAGTCTAACAATATTATAAATTTATACTATAAAATTATAATTAGGATTTCATACTATAAAATTTATAGTACAGTTTATAAATATTACATGCACTGTATGCATTCTATGTAATAAATATAAAATACAAAGTCACTCTTTCTAAGTAAAACAAAATTTTATTTTCAGTACTGGACCAATGAATGCAGGACCTTCACACCAAGCTAAATCTCTAGCCCTGTTTATTTTTTATTTTATTTATTACAAGTACAAGTTTGTAGTACAGTGTTTACATTCCATGTGGAGCCAGCACATGTATGCAACACATTTTAATTCCTTTTTTAAATCCTGTTTTACTTCTTCCCTTCATGATCTTGTTAAATTGCCCCAGCTAGGCTTTAACTTTTGCCCTCTGTCTAAGTCTCTCAGTTCTGGCATTACAGATGTTACTATAATTTTGATTCTAAAAAGATCACATTATGTTAAACTACATTGCTTAAAGGCATAATTATTCCATCTAAAAGGGTTTTTTTTTTTTGACTCACTGTTATAAGTACTATAAAGTTCTAAGTAGGGACAGAAATGTAATAACTTAATATTCACAAATTCTTAGCCCTTAGCTTTAGTTTTCTTACTCTTGCAACAAGAGAAACAATAGGCATTCATCTAACTTTTCCCCTATTTTTGCTCTGTGTAGACACTTAACGAGCAGTTCTTTTTCACTTGAATATTAAAAAATTTAGAACTATTAGAGTCTCAGTTTATTCTTTATGTGAAAGCTTAAATCTAAGTAGAGACCAATAATATTGTAGAAAGCTTTCATTTTCTTGGCTAAGTTTATTCCTATATGATTTATCACTATTGTAGCTATTGTGAGTGAGACTTCTTTATTGTTTTGTTCATTATTGGTATAACTTGCATTATTGCTCCTGATTTTTCTACATTGATTTTGTGTCCCATAACTTTACTGAATTTGTTTATAAGTACTAATGATTTTTGGATTTTTTGGTATATAGAATCATGTCATCTCTAAACATGAAAAATTTAATTCTTTGCCAGTTTAGATACTCTTTATCTTTCATAATTTCCCTTGTAAGATTTCCACTACTATGTTAAAGAGAATGGTGACAATGGACATTTTGTCTTCTCCTGGAGGAAATGCTTTTAGTGTAATGTGACCGTGTCTTGAGTTACCCAGATTGGATTGTAATGTCTCAGTTTTTCATCTCTTAGTTTATTTATTTAGGTCTACTCTTTTTTTCTTGGTCAAGACTTTTAAGTTCTGTTTATTCTTTCAAAAAGATGTTTTTATTTCATCCATGTTTTCATTTGCCTTTTTAGCTTCAACTTTATTAACTGTATGCCTAAATCTTTATTCTTTCCTTGTACTAACTTTGGTTTGTTGTTGCTGCTCTAAATCTCTGAGGTACATTGTTAGGTTGCTTTGAACTTTTTCTAGTTTTTTTCATGCATATATTCCTTGCTGTAAACTTCCCTCTTGGTGCTATACAGACTTTGGTATGTTGTGTTGTCATTTTCATTAGTTTCTATAAATTACATTTTTCTTTTCCTTCCCATCGCTTGTTTAAGGAGCATGATACTCAGTTTCCATGTACTTACATACTTTCTGTTGTTGGCTTATAGTTTTAATATGCGTTATAGTCTTGGAAGATACATTAATGATTTTTTAAAAACATAATTATTGTGATATTTTCTCAAAATTATATTTAAGAATAATTTTATTATTTTTAGAAGAAAATCAATGAACCAGTTAGTGAAACTCTTAGATGCCTTTCTAATTCAAAGATGGACACATTCTTTCTTATAAAGCAAGAAACAGCATATGAATTGCTTCTGTTACATTCATCTTTATACCTGCTGGATTTCCATTTTGATTGTATGTCATGCTATTGATAAATCTAAAAATGTTTTTATCTGCCAGTAGTAAATATTATGAAAAACTGATACAATTGTGCTAACTGTATTATTTTAATAAATAAAAATGTAGAAGTTGGAGCATAGCATACTTTTAAATCTGTTTTTGAAATGACTTCCTTGTGTATTTTGCTTTAGTTTTTACCAGATTCGTGCATCTATGAAAATTCCACCAAGAATTCCCCATAAAGTAGAAGCCAATTTGTTACATGAAACCGGTAAGCCAAGGAACATTTTCAACTTGAAAAAAAAGTCTGAAGGAAAATTACAGTGGTCAATAATTGTTTTTCATAATATTTTTCATTTTAAATGTAAGGTATAAAGTAGCATGATTATAATATTCCTCCTAAGAAATATATTTGTGGCCAAGTAAAATAGGCTTGATTACAGATACTATTTTTTGAATTTGTTACAATGAACACATAAAATAATTTATGAAAGTTCCATGAAAATAAACATAAATAGAAGTTGAATCAGTTATACTGGGCAAAATGCAATTTTAAAAGATACACAGTGCATGTACACAGACAGTTTGTCCTGTAATTACAAAGATATAATGTGCATTTTGAGAGCACTGCTTTTATTTTGTTTTATTTAAGGGAGATGAGCTACTCTAATTAGAAAACAAAGTACCAGAAGACAATGTAGGAAGCTATAAAATAGGTGTATCTTAACATTATATTATAACTTGTATTCTTAGATGAGAAACCAACATTTAAGGTTTTAAGCTAAAATTAATTGTCCGTAATGACTGAGCCTTTTTAAACTTTTAAAATATAGTATATAGATTGAGCAACTGTAATCCAAAAATCTGACATCTGAAATAGTCTAAAATCAGAAACTTTAAAAGACCAAGCAGAAAATTCTACACTTCATGTGAATGTTTGCAGTTAAAAGAAACATGCACTACAAATATTGTATAAAGTCATCATAACACATATATAAAAAAATGAATTTTGTTTTTAAAGTTTGTATTTTGAGTATGCAGGTGTTCTACAGTCTGAAAAAAACCCTCACATCCAAAACACTTATTGGTCCCAATCATTGTGAATAAAGAATAACCTGGATCCTGTTTTATATATTCTATGTAGTTAGTTAATGAAATTATTATTGAAATGTTCTAGAGATCTATATAAATATAGTTTTACTAATTTTTAAAGTATTATAATAAATACATCTATATAAAGCTATACTGGGCATGAATAGTACACTTCTGTTATTTAAAAAATACTGGAACTGTTTAGCAATTTTTCTTATACTAGAGATGCTAAAGTTCTAATTGATGTTAAATTTTGGTGATGTGGGCTGGGGATTTAGCTCAGTGGTTCCGGCGCCTGTCTTGCAAGTGCAAGGGCCCAGGTTCGATCCCTGGTAACCACATACCGTACTGGGCGTGGAGACTCACCCCAGCAGCAACCAGTACCACATACCACAGTGCCGGGCGTGATGGCTCACACCTGTCATCCCAGCACTCGGGAGGCAGAGGCAGGAGGATTGCTGTGATGTGAGTTTGAGGCTGAGCTCGGGGCCAGCCTGAACTACAAAGTAAGACCCTGTCTCAAAAAACCTAAAAAAAAAATGTTTTGGTGATTTGTACGTCATGGAGAGTTTATTCTATCTTTTTGAAGACAGAATCCTCAAGGAAGCCTGTTTCTTATGACAAACAAGAAAAATAGTTTTGTTCTCTTAAAAAGGAAAAAAGTTCCTATACCTAGCATTTGCTTCTGTGTGTGTGTGTGTATATTCATCGTCAAATAGGCCTTCTTTTGTAAGTTTACTTTTAAGAAACTAGAGATATTAAAATAACTGATATTACACAATGTATTTAATTTTCCCTTTGAACTTCCTTAAATCTAATAAAGGAAGTCTCTTTTTCTGTTTTATCTGACATTGCTAGTTGGAAGTCAGACTCTTTTTACTTTTGAAATAGCAATGTTTGAAATAATTTTAAAGAGTCAAATAAGTTAAATAAATATTGTAAGGACTAAATTTTCTAAGTAGAATCAGTTTCTTCTTTGTTCTCCTGAAGTTTGGAGAGAAACCAAAGCTCTGATTTTTAGTTCTCAACAGCTGAAGTTTTCCTCTTATGAGAACCTGAGAGATTTTTTTGAGATTCAAAGAATACTTAACATTTTTGTATTTTGGTTCACTTGAATTTGAAATTAATGAAATAATACTGCTTTTGTAAGTTTGGATGTGAGATAAATTAACCCAGGGAAAAATCTGATAATCAAGGGGTGGGGAAAGGAGATAAGAATTAGACAAATGAAGAAATTATAGAATATAAACAAGATAAATCTTAGAAAATGATCAATTGAAAGGCCAAAAGGAGATAGATATTCCAGAATTTAAAAATAATACTTTTTCTAAATTTTTAAAAAACTATCTCAAATGACTCAAAATTTTAGTTTTACTTGGTATTACAAAGTAATGCCAAGAAAGATTATAGATAATGAAATTACTAGCAAGTAGGAATAAGATTGGTAGACAAATCTGTCACTTGAAAGTAAGATCTTATCCACTATTTAGGGTGGGATAAAACAGTGATGGCAGGCCTAAGGCACACATGCCACAGTGTACTGTTCATTGTCACTGACAGCTCCAAAAGGCTCACCATCACTGGTATAGAAAAGTTAAATGTCACAGAATTCAATTTGGTTGATGTCTTTCATTGAAAATTATTTGCTTCATGAAGATGTTATATCTTCCTCTTTTTCAACAATTTATCTTGACCTTAACTACATAGAAACATTTTCTCCAGCTCTAACTTCTTAACCAATGAGTTGAGGATAAAGAGGGGCCTCAGAAATAATTACCTTTTTGACTGATGAGTAGAAGGTAAAGGAAGGCATGAGGAATAAATTATTGAACAGTAACCCATAATTACTTTTTCTACTCTATATCATTGAATGATTCTGCTTGCTGCTACTTTTATGTTCTAGTCCTGCTCTGAATACCTCTTTTGTTCACAGTTAGGGGCACATTGGCTTCATCAGTTGACAATAGTTCAAAACTGTAAGTCTAGGCTGGGCTCTTAGGATCTTGTAGTTGCAGTTATGTAATGTTAAGTGTATCATTCAGTATTTCTAACCTTTGAGAGCATTTTATGGCCTAAAAACTCAGACCAGGTGCTAGGTTTAAAAGAACACAGATTACTTGGTGGCAACTGGGAGATTTTCTTTCTATTTTATGGTATCTTGCATCTTACAGTTGTTTTTCCAAATCTTTTTGATTTGATTTCAGTATGCTAAGTGCTTGCCTGATGTTTCTTTCACTGACTACCTACCACAACAATTGGTTCCCACATTCAGTGACTCATCTGTTTATTTGTTGGCAGTGATGCCAAGATTCTTTCCATAGTTTCAATACACCAACTCATTATTCAACCTTTACCACATTATATCTAATCTCTAAATTTTAACAACACATACAAGGTGACATTTGAGATTAAGTGACATTTTCATTTTCATTTTATTTAAGTGACATTTTCTTTTCTTACATCAGAAACTTATTCCATTTGACTTTTTTTTTTTAGTGAATATGATTGTTCAGTTTATTCAGTTTGGCCTTGATTCACCCACCAAAAAAGTGCAAATTTTATTGCTACTCAGTTGCTTCTTTGTCTTCTTAAGAAAAGTATTACAGAAGATAGGCTTATTGTATGGATAAAAATTAAAATAATGATTGTTACCTTCCATTGACCAAATACCGGTTGGAAAAGATTTGCCCTTGACCCAGGGATTTAGCTCCATGGCACCGCACCTAACTTGTAAGCACAACAGTCTGAATTCCATCCCCCTGTTCAATCCTCCATACTGCAAGAGAGAGAGAGAGACAGACAGACAGACAGACAGAGAGACAGAGAGCAAGAGTGTGAGAGAGAGAGATTTGGCTTTTACCAAAATTAACATAAATCAAGGTTCAGTTACGAGGCCAACTGTATGGCAAAAATATTACATGTAAACAATGCACTTAAAATAATGTTATTTTTACATTATGACAATTTGTATTTCAGAAATGCCCAGTTAGAGACTTTATTTTTCTCATCTTTTTCCTAGAGACTGTGATTCTGTGATTTCTTGATTATAAGACTGGATTTAATCATTATTATTGCCAGTTCAGTTTTTAGGATCTAGGAGCAGCTGTGTATTACTGACTGTGAAATGTGGATGACTGGATAGTATACTAGTATATAAAAGAGAAATAGCTTCTAAAAGTAAATAGCTTGTGTCAGATACCAGTCTATAACAGAAGCTTGGTTGGCAGGAAAAAATCGACTTCGTAGATACATAGTTGTAACTTATAGGTAAAAACGCTTAGCAATTTATTTTTACAACATTATGCCAGAAACATTTTAAGAAACTGCCTACTTTTTATTTAAATTACAATAGACAAAGTACCAAACATAAAAAACTAGATTATGAACAGGAGGAAAGTATCAATATACTGTCTTTCAAATTTTTTTCTCACCTCCTGTCCAAATAACAAATATTTGTGTGCTATGCCTGAAATATAAACACCATGACTTCTCAAGATCTTTTTATTATTACAAGTGTACTGACAGTTTGACTTTTCATTCTAATTTAGAATATCTTATTTTTCTCGTTTATGTGTAAAGAGATCTGCAGTGCTTTATAGTGACCCTGAGCGGTTTGTGAGGTGTGTTATCTTCCTCTACCCAGACCATTTCTAGCGTGATTACTTTACTTTTTACGTGCATGTCCCAGAGATTTGGCATCTTGTTTTATCCTCCAAACTTGATAAGCTAAATCTGATGACGTATTGGGTATTGTCTATTACCTAATATACACTAGAATACTCTGTATTACAGTGAATGTTAGTGTAAGAATTGTAGAGGGAGAGTGGTTGATGTAATGTGCAATGTATGTGAGGCTCAGCGTGTTGGTTAGACTCACAGTAGTGTTTACACGTCTAACTGACTTTCCTTTCCAGCAGTCTGACACAGAAGCAAAGAGGGCATTTGTTTATTAGGCTCTGTTTCTGTTCTCTCTGTCCTTCTCTCTTTAAGATTTGTTTAATTTTAAAATAGCATTAAGGAGATCCTGGAGTGTGTATCTTTTTAATATTTATAAATATTATAGGAGAAGATATCCTTCCAAAAATATTTTCACCTCCAGAAATCTCTTTTTGTATTTATCTTTCTCTTAATAGGTACATATTTTTTATTTCTAGCCTTACCTATAACATACTGATTTTACATAGGATAGTATCCATTTATCCTGTATTCTTTCACTTGTCTTTAAAAATGTTTTTTAATGTTTTTCTTCTGAAGGCTTAGATATTTTTAGTGTTTTTAATCACCTAATATTTTTCTTTGTTTTATACTTTCATTTTAGTATCTTTCACTTAAACACTAAACTTTACTATAATTCTGTAAGTTTCTGGAAAACTTTCAGGGAGAAAAGAAGAAAATGATGATGTTTATCTATGAGTTGCATGGTATGAGAATTAGATAGTATTTTACAGCTGTTGCAATAGACTTGAATTATTTCCAGCACAAGATTATGCTGACAGTGAGAGGTTTAGATCAGGAAATAACTGTCATCTGCAATAACATCAGTCAAAGACAAAGGCTATGCGGCTGTTGAAAACTGATTAAGTAGAAAGTTTTCATGGATTTTGACAATAGAAAAGTCATTGCTGACTCTAAGAAATTGGTCTCAGTTTGAAATGTTTAGAGTTTCCATAAAATTTCTAATAATTGTTTACTGTTTCTAGCAGTAATAGTAGTATTAAAATGAAATGATTTTTTTGTTTTGTTTTGCTGTTAATGTCTATGTGCTCTGCCCATATTCTTTACTTACATGATAAATAACTTCCCTAGGATGTTAGAGGTTTCTTCTGCCATATCGTCCTAACACTTTCTGTTACACCTTCTTTAGCACTTACTAGGTTATAATTTTTTTCCCCGTAATGGAGTTCTACTAAAGCACTCAAATATTAAACACATTAAAGAGGAAAGCCTTTAGAAAATATGGAAAATTTTAAGAAATATAGCTGGAGACAATACATATTATGTCATTATTGCTGTTATCAGTAACTGAATAATCTCATGGGAAACTCATCAGTTTTGTCTTTCTGTACACTTTGCATAGCTTATGAACCCTTGAAGTTCATTTGTCTTTGTAGTCTCCATCTTGCTTTCCCTTAATTCAGCAGGTTCTTTCTGTCACTGTTACCATCTTTTTACCTGCCTGGAGAGATAGTAATAATTACGTCACCATTTACTTTGGCCTGATGACATAGAGCGCTAAAAGTTTATCGTATTATACTGAAATTATTTGCTTCATTGTTTCCATCCGAGCCAGACGGGAACTGTGAAAACAGGCATAGTTATTATGTTCATCATAGCGATCACCCTTATGACTAGTACTTTAGAGTCTTACTAAGTTAGGGTTGAATCAGTGAGTATTCACTTGTCCACACAATAAATAAGATGTACCAAAGCTAGCAGCTTAACCTAGGGAAATCTAAATGTAGAAGATGGGGATAGGAATAAAATGTAAGTTAACGTAAGTATTCATATGCTTCTAATTACAGTATGACAAATCTCTAGCAGTGTAGCCCTGTATGTTTGTGTTAGTGGGTAGCAAAAAGGCAAAATGAAAATAATAATTTGAACAAGGAAATAAACCACTAAATAAGAAGTTACATATAATTTATCAAGTAAATACTTGGCAGTTGCCTATTATTATGTATTTTCTTGCACACTAGAGTGACTGAAATAAACAGTGCTGTAGTATAATTTTAAAGCAACCAAAAGAGGGTTTTGAATATTTGACTATGCATGAAGTGACAGAAACACTAATTCCTATGATTTGATCATTCCATAATATGTCTGTCTGAGTTTCTGAAGTTTAGAAAAATGAGTTGGAAGTGGAGCTTTCCTTCCTTTCAGTTCATCTTACCCTCTCTGTTCTGCCATCAAGTCTGAGGAGTTTCAAGCTTGAAATTAGGGATAAAGAGCAGATGATGAGGAGGAAAGGTGGGCCTGAGATTGAGGGCAAGTGAGAACTGTACTGATGTCAGCTGTGACAGCTGGAACTCCAGCCATGAGCGCAGAATGTCCAAATATTACTATTTACCTTAGGCTGCTTGCGTTTTTCTCTAAATAAGTTACTGTGAGTCATTAGCATTCTAGAAGAAAGCATTTTTTTTTAGTAACAACATAAAATTTATATCCTCTTTAAAGTTTTAAAGTGTGCTCTACAATACTGTTAATTATATGCACATTAATATGTACCACATTGTAGAGCTTTTTTGTCCTGTATAACAAACTAAGTACTGATCCCTCTTATCCCTTCAGTCCTTTTAGCTTAGGGGAGATCCTGCGTGATGTGATGCATTAAGTGATTTTTACTGGACATCCTGCATGACATGACACAGTAACTGGTTTTTACTGGACATCCTGCATGACAGAATGCAGTAACTAGTTTTTACTGGGAAATGTTTTGAGGACTGAATGACACTTTATCTTATTTGATAAACAAACGCCCACGGACCCAACCCCTCATTTAAGAAACACTCCCAGTACCCTCATCCTGACTTTTGTGTTAATCATTCTTTTGCTTTCTTTATAGTTATTTCACTTTTGAATGTATGGTTGATTTTGGAAAACCTTGAGTAGCAAGCACACACCCTGATCTGCAAGAAAACTGCAGTATTACTTCTATTAAAAAAAAGATTTCTGCCAGTGTACATCTAAAATACCAGCACTCGGGAGGCTGAGGCAGGAGGGTTGCTGTGAGTTTGAGGTTACCCTGGGCTACATGGTGAGTTCGGGACCAGCTTGGACTACCCAGCGAGACTCCATCTCGAACAAAATACATTAGTGAAAATAAAGCTCCCAGAAGAAGAAAATTGGAGCACTCTCTAGGTTATAGTAAGCTTCACACTGAAAAAATTTTAAGGTTCCTTTCAGGGAAGCTAGTGGTCAAGGTCAAGAATGAATTGTGCAAAAGTTAGAGCTCACAACATTTGGGCTTTTGACAGGATTGTAATGTGAATAGAGTATTGAATATCTGACATGTGGAACAGGCTGATTTGCTTCTAAACTTGTCATGACCTTCCTTCAACTCTCAGGAGCCTGTCAAAGTACACAGCTTCTGTGAGGTGAAAGAGATGTGAGATGATGGAAGGCAGTGGAGCAGAAACTGCGTTAGTACAACTTCAGACAAGCCAAATGCTAAAAAGACCGTGCAAGCTTTTATTCTGTTAAAAGATTACACCATGGCACCGGGACATGGCAGACCTCAATATATCTGTCTTTGGAGACACAAATCCTGTGTTTCTTCAGATGCCCAGAGGTCTCCAGGGTGTACGCGTGACTAAAGGGAAGCTGATGCGAGCTCTGAGAGCGTGCGTGGGACTGGTCTCTGGAGCTCACTTTTAAAATGATGATGAGCAATTTTGAAGAATCTGGGAAGTCAAGTAGACTTTTGAGGATATTTTTTGCTGAGTTGTCAGAGTGGTGATATCGGAGGTTTTGCCTTGTATGTTTTTATGTTTCTTCATGCTTTCTCACATTCTTGGACATTTTTTGAGTAGAGATACAGGAAGGCCTTTCATACAGACTAACAGAAGGATATTCTGTAATGGACAGCTTTGGAAGTTAAAGATGGGTTAGTCTGAAGCACAGGGCAAATATTTTTACCATCTAGTGTTTGATAAGTAAATAAATAACTAAAAAGAAGTTATACTTGTTTTCCATGCTCATGATATGCAAATAAATTAAATTTATTAGCTGTATGTCATTGGAAATTTTTTAAAAGCCTTACATATTGATGTCAAGTAAGTATATAGGCAACTTTCACTGGAAGCTATATTGTTAGTCATTCCAAAGCAGTTTGGCATCATTTCTTATCTGTTGCTAGAATCCCCTTTAGGACATCCTAAAGGCAGAGTTTTGTTTGTTTGGATGGTTGCTTGTTTTTTAGTTTTTTTGAGACAGTGTCTTGCTCTGTAGTTCAAGCTGGCCCTGAACTCACTGTGTAGCCCAGGCTAGCCTCGAACTCTCAGCAATCCTGCTCTCTCTGCCTCCCTAATGATGGAAGTACAGGCATGAGCCACCACGCCTGGCACTGTGGTGTGTGGTACAGGGGTTCAAACTGAGAACCTTGCACTTGCCAGGCAGGCGCCAGAACCACTGAGCTAAATCCCCCCGGTCCCTTGGGGTTTTTTTGTTTCTTTGTTCTAATGTTTGAGCATTTCTAGTTACTGAGTAGTAATTATTAGATAGACTTTCTGAGTAGAGCCAGTGGAGTTTCCTGAAGAATTGGACAGTAAGCATGTGGAAAAAAATTAATAAAGATCATAAATGTAATAAGTTACAACTTAGCAGTCTGCTTCTAAAGTCTATGTTTCTAATCACCACACTATACTGGGAGCTTTTTGTTTTGTTTTGTTTTTGTTTGTTTCTTAATAAGTAAAAAAAGAAAAGAAAACACAGCCCAAAACACTGAAAAGGACTAACCTCTACAGTAGGAGGAAAACCAAGAGAATGTGATGTCTAGAACATCAAATTAAAGAAGCATTTCAAAAATGACAGCATGTGTAAAAAGCTGATTATGTCAAGTGAGTGAGTTCAGAGAATTTCCCGTTGGATTTATCAAAGCAGAAGTCATAGATGATCATTGTAAGAGCAGTTGAGGGCTGAGAGTGTAGCGCAGAACACTTGCCTTGTGTGTGGGAGGCCTTGGGTTTGACCCCCAGCATTGGGGGTTCTGAGCCAGAACCCTGTAAATTAACAAGTAAATAAACAGATAAATAAATAAAAATAAAATGCCATTCAGAAGTTGAGCTTCTA
Source organism: Petromus typicus (assembly GCA_004026965.1). NCBI lineage: Eukaryota > Metazoa > Chordata > Mammalia > Rodentia > Petromuridae > Petromus > Petromus typicus. Next base: position 16,723 of record PVIR01013964.1, on the reverse strand, counting down.
ATTTACTTGATCTCCCATAAGCACATATATAAGTTGAAACAGCTCATATTTACAGGAAAGCTGCCAACATGGTATAAGGAATATTTTTCCCTAAATATTTTCAGGGTCCTTTGCCATCATATGAAATATCAGGAGTAATTTGCCAGCATGTGTGCATGTTTTCTCAAAATAGCTTCCATGATGTTTAATACGTTTTCTTTTTTTCAGTGTGGGGGGGCAGTTATATAAGTCAAAGTTTAGGTGGAGTGTGACTTAATTGTTGCAGTGTAAAACTTTACCACTCAATGTAGTTTAAATAACACATCTCACACTTCCTATATCTTGGGAATTTACCTGTAGGGTCCTGGCTCAGAGCTCCGTATGAAGCTGCAATGGATTATTCCTGCTACATTCACGTGGTAGACCATTACTTCTATTATGTTCACAGTGATGAACTCTGCAGGAAGAAATTATGAAGTTTATGGACACCAGGAAGTGAGAATCTGTAGGGCTGTTTTAGAGGCTGGCTATCACAAAATGAGACAGAGATAATGGGAAGAAATAAATTAGAGAAACTACAAAAGACTTTTGAAAAGTTTTGTCAGAAAGGGGATGAGAGAAAATAGGGAGTGTGTCTAGATACATCTGTAGGAAGACATAGTAGTGAAGCTTACAGAAATGTTCTGATTATTATCTCATGAGATAAAGTTATCAGAGAATGAAAATAATTTTTAGCTTCAGACTAAACCCCAGCCACACCATCCCAAGAGCTGGGACCATAGGCATGCACCACTGTGCTGGATTATGGCTTACAAAGAAGTATGCAAGAGGGTGGGATAATGATGAATTGGAGAATGTAAAAGTAAACAGAAAAGTGGGCTGAAAACAACTAGAGAGATAATGAAAGGCAGCAGGATTCATGGAATCTATTTAGTGGATCACAGAATCATTAAATTTGTGGTAGTAGAGGAAGTAGAGTAGAAGGATAGGTGAAGGCGTCAGAGAGGAAGTTCATTGGAATTAAAAGTACAGAGGAAGTCTTAAGTACTGTAAAAATTCTAGGGAACATCATGAGAGTGTGGAGGACTGTAGGGCTTTAAGAACACAACCAAGAGGAGGAAAAGAGCCAGAGAATTCAAAACCCGGAGGGTTTATCTACATAGCTATTGTATTCACCAAGAGAGTTCCTAAAGTAGTTGGACAAAGTAACCCTGAGTTAATAAATAGGACTTGGAAGAAATGAGGCTGCTAGGAATTTGTAGACTGTGGAAATGGGTGAGGTGGTAAATGGTACTGTGCTGTCTCAGTGACCTGAGACTCAAAGCTGGTATTAGGGGTAATTCTAGAGACAAAACTCTCTGAAAGCATCAATAAGCAGCACACTTGCTCCAGACCTACTAGGAAAAGTATGAGAGAAAACAGCCAGTACAAAACCAACTCAGTTTACTCTTTAGCTGTCAAAAACTGAATTGTGTTTTTCCTGTGGTAAAGATAATTCTTTATTCAGAAATAACTGCTGTGATTTCCTCAGTTAACCTTTTAGACTCAGATATGTCGCAACAGTTTTACAGTGGTTGTAATCTACATACTCAGTCTTTGTCACAGAGATTAGTAAACTTTCAGAGATGTTCTAATGTATCAATATAAAATGGTAATGACAATGGAGGGTTGTAGTATTTTAAAGTAGTATTTTACAGTAAAAATATTTACTTGTACTGTTATATTTCTTCTTCTACCTCTCAGTTACCTGTCTTGTTTGTTTCAGGTGTGACGTTAGCCTTTCCAGCTTCAGTTCATGATTCTTTAATTTGCAGTAAAACATTTCAAATTCTTTACAAAAATGAAGAGGTTGTTTTAAACGATGTTATGATCTTCAAAGTTAAAATGTTATTGGATGAAAGAAAGGTAAACATCTCTTCATACGTACTTAAGTAACTTTTTATAAATATTCAAAACGCATCTCATATTATAATTTCTCTCTCCAGATTGAAGAAACTCTCGAGGAAATGAGTTTTCTGTTATCCTTGGATCTGCACTTCACAGATGGAGATTATTCGTAAGTAGACCATTGAAGCAATTAAAAAATCTTCAGCTTTTCTTTACTGTCATTTATTTTTAAGTGCTTCTGTTTGCTGGGAGTCTTCATGAGAATGATTGAGGCTGCTTTTTTGTGCCCAAGCTCATTCTGTAAGGTCCAAGTAGCAAAATCAGTTAAACTGCAGAAATAGAAACTACCTACTAGACACTAGAAATTGCACAGTTGATATAATACCACAATTGATATAATGAGACATAGAAATATATCTGAATTCTCTTCTATTGTATCATTGGCAATTTCTTCTGAGTAGCCTGAGTTGTGCCCTCTTCTGGGATTTTGTTGATGCTCTGAGAATTGTCAAGACTAAGGGCTTTAGACTTGACAGTTGTTTGTAGTTCATTAATTATTAGAGCTCTTGAGAAGTTTTAGGACTGTCTTTGCCCTGTACTTACCCACACACCTGGGCACACAGTCAGGCATTTTAGGGACAAATTGTGGTTGTACTCAGTCAAACAAAACTCAGGGGTCCATGTAGCAATTTTATTTTCAGAGGGCTTATTTTTCCTGTTCCAAGTAAGGTTGTAGAAATACTCCTTGAAAAGTATATATAAATCTGGCCTGCATTTAAGACTAAATAATCACATTACTGACAACTGAACAGTAATGTGAAAGATCTTCTTTATTTGTCCTCTTTAGTATCGTAGAGTAATAATATTTAATATGATAATTATTGACTCTGATACTTGTTACAGGAATTCTGTAAGATTTTGTTTAATCAAATCAATGTTCTGTAAGTGAGCTAAGCTGAAATAAGTAAGTAGTTCATTAGTTTTAGGTAATTATTATGTTTGTCTCTCTCTTCCTTCTTTCCTTTCCTCTCTCCCTTCCTCCCTCCCTCCATTCCTTCTTTTGCTTTTATGATACTGGTGATTGAGTCTAAGCCTTTGTGCTGAATTTACCTTTATTTTGAGACAAAGTCACTAAGTTGCCTGGGCTGGGCTCAAACTTGTGACCCTCCTGCCTCGGTCTCCCGGAGTCCCAGAATTACAAGGGTGTCTTACCATGCTTTGCTGTCTGTGTGGATGTTTAAAAAGAATATCTGGGTATAATTTTCGTGACATTGTTTTAAAATTTTTGCAAATGTAAATTTAATGTCTGAAGTAAAAATCTTTTTTACTGAATAAGCAATGTCTTACTTGTTTTCTGACTGGCAGTTAATAAAATGTTGTACAATAAAAGTAATTGGAAGTATCTTTGGGGATTTATTATAATAGGGTACAGCATGTGTTATCCTGAAACTTTATTATAAATTATGCTCCCTATAGAGTAAAACTTAAGAGGAAATTAATTTTTCAAGGCTCAAAAAGGACTCATTTATAGGAATATTAGTGAAAAAAGAGCCCCCATCATGGCCTGATAGAAAACTGCAAGTCAGATCTGGTTATTTTCTCAGTATGTTTCATATTATGACCTAGTGCAACTTTAATGCTTTAAAAATCGGATGTATTCTAAATTTTTGAGAAGTACTCAGATAAATATTTCTCGTAAGATAAATTACTCTCTAAAAGATCAGCCTTTCTAGATGTTCCATACTTATATGAAAACAAATTTTTTTTTCAAAAATAGGGCAGATGATCTGAACGCCTTGCAACTAATAAGTAGCCGATTACTGAAGCTGCACTTTAGCCTCTACAGAGGACTTCATCATCATGCCAACATTATGTTTGATTATTTCCACCTCTCTGTTGTGTCTGTTACAGTCCATGCATCATTGGTTTCACTACACCAGCCACTAATAAGGTAAATTTGACCAAAGTGCTTATTATTAATCTTAGGTTTTTCATTTTTGTAATGAAAACATATTTTGATTAAATATAACTGAAGTGGTAAATAATTTTTAAGTTTATAATAAAGAAATACTTTCATTTTATACTAACCTAATAAAGTAATAGAATTCAGTTCATTTCATTTATCAGTTCATTTATCATTAGAGCAATAAATGTCTTTACTTTAGAAATGCAGTGATACCTCAGTTCACAAACAGCTCTCTCCACATTTCTGTGGAGAGAACTGAACTGAACGAGGACCTAGTCAGATTTCCTCGTAAGGTCACGTGGGACCTAACCATTGATTCAGTTGTTTTCCAATAGTTTGCAACAAGAATAATGGAAAGAATCAAATTTGTGAACCAAAGTACCACTGTATGAGTCTTCCTTAATTCCAAATGAATTAACCATAAATATGTCACTTTGTTTAGTTTGTACCTGTGTTTAACAGTGTTATATTGTTACTGCTCATTCTCTGTAAAAATATATGAATTTTGTAGTTGTTTTGTTTCTTTGAATGGGCTACTTTTTTCTTTCTAACTCATAACAAATAATAGTTACTGCTTTCTAAGTCTTTAACCAATTTTATAGATTTTTATTAAGCTTTAATTGTTGTATACTATTTTAGTTTGAAGATGTGTAGTATTCTGGTTTGTAGTAAGCGCAGCGATAATTATTTTTTCTGCACTGTCTGACTGATGTAGGAAAGCAATTCAGTCCCTTTAGTTCATGCAATAAAACATGATCCTTGTAGTATAGACAGTACATTGACATTTAAAATCTGTAATTAATAAGGAGCTTCTAAATTTATTTGATTGCTAAGCAGTCTGCAATTTCTAATATGGATATGATTCTGATAACAGCAATTAGGAATGATCCTTGAACGATATGATAATAAACTGATGAATAGAAAGCTAAGTAGTAAATTTATAGAATTTACAGAAACCAACACATTTTAACAAATTAACCACCAGTGATGGCCTCTTATATAGCATATTTTTACACTATTTCAAAAACTGAGAATGTCTTACATAGAGACCATCTTGACCTCATTCTTGTAAGTGCAGAGACACAAATAACACTATTCTGACTTACTAAAACTTGTTCTGTCTGCCTTATCCATTCTTGAGTAAGACCTGTGTCTAGTTGTTTTTTCATCTTTATCTTACCATATTATATTAGGCCTTAGAGAGGTTGTACTCAGTTGCTAATAGCTTTACAAACAAAGATTTCTTAAAAATTTTTTATAGATCCAAAAAAATTTGGATCTGATCTAAAAATACAGTGTTTAAGTTTTTAAAGTATATTGCAGTAAAAGACACATGACCATTAATTCCTTTCAAAATAGTCCCCATTGCACCAAACACATGCATTCTATCATCCTTGCAATTTCTGAAAGAGTTCCAGAAGTCTTTGATGAGTGTCTTTACCAGTAGGATTAAATATACAGTGAGTACTGTTGTCATGTGCCATTCAACAGGACGACAACTTCATAAAATCATTAATATTGTCCTCACCCATGCTCTTCCTCAAAGTCAAAATGACCCTGGCAGGTAAATATTTTGAATTGATTTAGGATGTCAGAGCAACTGTAATAGTTGAACTAAAGATAATCATGGAAGAAGACTTGCAGAACTGCTTCAGAAAATGGCAGGCCAGGGGGTGGGGATTTAGCTCAGTGGCACCATACCTACCTTGCAAGTACAAGGTCCTGAGTTCAATCGCAGGTACTGGATTTAAAAAAAACAGAAGTGGCAGGAATGATAGGATAAATATTTTGAAATATGAAGGTGGGGAGTATTTGGGGAGTATTTTGAGAGAGATTATTAACATTGTCTCTTTTATGCTTTACTTCTGTAATTTAAAAAAAAATTTTTAAACTTATGTTTCAGTTTATAATTCAATTGTAAGCTTTTGAAAATTTTAGAAGTTGCTCTTCTAATAGAATAGATAAGTGTATAATAACAACTGATGAAACTTGACAAGAAAGTGGATTTTTTTTACTAAAGTAATATTGAATATCATGTTTTTGTGAATTACATGCTAAATTTTACAGCCAAAGTTTATTTGTTGAAAAAAACATTCATTTTCTGAATGTCTTGTTTTTGTAGTTTTGATTAAAAATCTCTGTTGCAATAGTTCTTTTTAAAAACTTACCAAGACTATCTTTGTAAAAAAAACTAGCTTAATTTCTTTCCTGGAAAAAAATATACAAATAGTTTATGGGAATTAGCTCAGCCTCTTCATCTTGCTTTTAAAGACTCTTAATTAAATAGAGTAATGATGTTCACATTAGTAATCCTGGTAGTTAAAATTGTACTTCCTCTTGCTGTGCAGCCCATTTTTGCCATAGAATGGTAGGAGAAAGGCAGCTCATCTCCTAGACTATTTACTAGAAGATATTTTTGGGTCAGAAGCAGAAGCCAAGAGAAATACCTGTTAGCTGTGTTTAGTGAGTAGAAAACAAAAGAAACATGAGATGCTAGCAACAGTTATGGTGGCTGGTTTTTTCTTATTTTGTTTTGGTTTTTGGCTTTTGAGGAAAGGTCTTTCTGCATAGTTCAGGCTGGCCTTAACTCACCACGTCACCCATGCTGGCCTCAAACTTGCAGCAATCCTCCTGCCCCAGCCTCCTATGGGTAGGTGTGCAACCCATGCCCAGCTTGCCTGCTGTTCTTTACATGGTTGGCAGGGGCCCTTCTATTTGTCTTGCAGCTACAGTATTGCCCTCAGAGTAGCATCCTTTCCTCACTTTCCTTGCCTCTGAATGAGTAGGTGGAAAAGGGAAGCAAGGAAAGGGTGAGCTCAGGGCCAGCCTAAACTACAGAAGTGAGACCATATCTCAAAAACAAAAAAACAACAAAAAAATGTTTTATTTTTCACAAACAGAGATATCAGGTTTATTTTTTCTACATTTAAGTAGAATGTATTTTTATAAATAGCATTTATATTTGATCATCATCATTTTAACTTTGATAGCTAATTCTGGCAGATGAGTATTTCCATATTAAAACTAGACTATCATTTCTCATTGCCCTCCTGTGGGAACTCACCAGAACTCACCCTGTTTTAGTGTCATTTTAAGATTTCCCGAAACCCTCAAATAGAGACAGTATTCAAACACTCAGCCTTAGTTTTGTTTTTTTGAGATTTATTACATTGTTTCATAAGTACTCAAATTATTAAAGGAAAAATTAAGAGTACAAGAATTCATAATCTATCAAAATCCTTGTTCTGCTATTTCTGTCTATATGCTTTTGTAAATATCTGACTTACATTAAGGTGATGTTAAGACATTAATAATCATAATACTTGTCCCTGCAGCTTCCCTCGCCCTGTGAAGACTACTTGGTTAAATAGAAATGCACCAGCGCAAAGCAGAGATTCTGTGATTCCTACTCTTGAAAGTGTGGTCTTTGGTGTTAACTACACAAAACAGTTATCACCGGATGTAAGGACTGAGTATATTTTTAAATCTTTTTTTCTTACATTGTTTTTCCCTTGTATTTTAATGGTTCTTAACTATTTTATCTGTGAATATGTTACTTTGATTAGTTGAGTTTAGCATCGTAGAGCTGTAATGAAATATGAGTGAAATTGGCTAATTCCACTTAATATTATGAAAGCCAACTTGGTATTTCAAAATTTACTAGACTTAGTGAATAGAAATCTTTGAGACAGTATCTTTGTAAACTTTTTTTGGTCACCACTTGCTCCCTTTATAAAACTGGTAAAATCATTTCAGAGGAGCCTTTAAAGAGTAATACTCAGGCCGGGTGGAGTGGTGTGCACTTGTACTCCCAGCACTTGAAGCTGAGGGAAGCTGAAGCTGAGAATCTCTGCAAGTTCAAAGTCACCCTGGACTACATAGTGAGTTCAAGGCCAGTTTGAACTATACAGCGAGACCTTGTATCAAAAGAACAACATCAGGGCCAGGTATTTAGCTCAGTGGTTCCAGCACCTGTCTTGCAAGCTCAAGGGTCTGGGTTTGTAACCACATACGATACTGGGCGTGGAGACTCACTCCCAACAGCAGTCAGTACCACATACCACAGTGCTGGGCATGGTGGCTCACACCTGTAATCCCAGCTCTCAGGAGGCAGAGGCAGAAGGATTGCTGTGATGTCAATTTGAGGCTGAGCTCAGGGCTGGCCTGAACTACAAAGCGAGACCCTGTCTCAAAAAAAAAATAGAACAGCAACAGAAAAGAACAACAATGGCTAGAGCTGTCACCCAACATAGAGAAATGTAAGTGTGGCCATTAGTGTCAAAACAAGATGAACTTAAGCAAGCAGAAATATGAATCTCATATTACCACGTATCATCATTTCATCTGCTTGTTTCTGATTTAAATTGTAGTTTAAATCAGTTTACATAAATATAGCTTATTTACTTGTATAAACAACTCTCTACTGCTAAATCTCTTACCTATTTTTAGAATAAGTTTTTGCCAAAGGTTCAAATAGTTTTAAAGTCTTTGCAAGTGTCAAGTGTGATACTTTGAGATTTGGAGTTGCTAACACTTTGTATTCCCAATCTGTTCATTGTTTAGGGCTGCAGTTTCATCGTTGCTGACTCCTGCCTCCATCATGCCTACCGTTTTCATTATACCCTTTGTGCCATTTTGCTGCTAGCCTTCAAGGGATTGCACAGCTACTTCATTACGGTAACGGAAGAGATTCCCTCTTGTCAGAAACTAGAACTGGGTATGTTACAAGTGGCCAGACCTGTCCTATGGGTCACGTCATTCTTCTATTGCTAGTTAACAGCTTTGCTATAGTCCTCTCATACTAAAACTAAAATGTTCATATGCTTTACTTCCCTCTCAATCTCTTCTTTTTCAACCTCTGATAATTACTTCTTGCAATTTAAAACTTTGTTATCATACTGAGAAATAGCTTTTTGGTACTAAATTTGGAATGAGTCTTTTGATACGATTTTTTAAAATGATATGCCAATGTATGACTTCCCTTAAAATATAATCAGAAAACATCAATCAGAAAGCAGATATAATTATCTATAGAATAGTAAGGAGGTAAATTAAATCTATATTTATAAATTTTTGACAGTCTAAGCAGATTGTAGGTACTTGGAACATCTTTATATACATTTGATTTTAAATGACCTTAGATCTGTACTCCTTTTGTATCCAAAGAATAGCATATTCAGTGTTTTGACATTTTAATAATTACTTAAATCATTTAAAATATCAAGCTATAGTTTTAATCCAAGAGGAGTACTATATCTACATAAACATTATAAAAATTATATTACTGTAATTTTGTATAGCATTTTTAGTTTGCAGAATATTTTAATATAATTTTATAAAAGATGAATTATTGGCAAAATAAATCTTACTCAGACTTTTTATGGTAGTTTTTAGGCCTTTCTTTTCAAATATCAGCTCATGAAAAAGTAAATGTAAGCCAGACATAGTGACACATGCCTGTGATACCAGCACTCAGGAGGCTAGGACAGGAGGATCACCACAAGTCGGAGGCCAGCCTGGGCCTCATAGGGAATTCCAGGCCAGGCTGAACTACAAAACAAGATCCTGTCCCACACACACAAAAAAAAATACCTATAATTATCTTTTTAAATAATTATTTTTATCATTGTGCATTTGAATAAGCCAGAATTTTTTAAAAATCTACTTAATCAGTTTTTGCCATATGTTTCTTTGTCCTACAAAGATCTCAGTATTTTAATAAATTCATGCATTCTCAAAATCATTACTGTTATTAAAATTCTTCAGTTTGAGACTAATTAGGCTCTTTGTATAATTGTCAGTTTTGGGTTCTGGTTCCAAAATTTCAAGAGGTTTTAAGGACTTATGTAACACCTCAGTTCAGCTCTAAAGAAAAGCTCAGTGCTGCATCATTGCCTAGGTACCCCTTTGTGGATTTTTTTCTTTTCTCTGAGTTTTATTTGTACATGTTTGTATTGTATGATTAAATCCACTGTAGAGAAGAGCTGAGTATTTAGCTCAGTGGTTCTGGCACCTGCCTTGCAAATGCAAGATCCTGAGTTCTGAGCCCCAATACCTAAAAAAAATAAAAATTCACTGCAAGGAATTAGTTCATGTACATGAATTTGATTCATTCTACTTAGTCAGTGCATTCCACATTTCACTTGACTGGATAAATTTATCTCTAAATTAACACTTCAGGGGACTCAGGGATTTAGCTCAGTGATTCCTGTGTCTGCCTGGCAAGCCCAAGGTTGATTCTTGGTAACCACATGTAAGCCAAGCATGGTGACTCACATCTGTAATCCCAGCACTCAGTAGGGAGAGGCAGAAGGATTGCTGTGAGTTTGAGGCCAGCTTGGGCTCCAATAGTGAATTCAGGGCCAGCCTGAACTACAAAATGAGACCTGTCTTAAAAACAAAAAATAAATAAATAAAAATTTAAAAAATTTAACAATTTAGAATCCCTGATTTCAGTAATCCTAATGTGGATGTAGATACACAAGCAGTAGGGATATCTTTGTATACTTTATGTATTCCTTAAAACAAACATGATTGTGTATAAAAAATAACCTTTTAATTATTCTCTGAAACATTCTCTTTTTTCTTTGCTATTGCACATACTTAGAATCCGTCTTTTTCCCTTTAGAAAATCCTATAGAAGACAACTGCCTCAAATATGAATTGCTTCAAATGTTCTCTTTTAAGAACGAAAAAATCATTTATATAGTAGAGTTAACCTGGGTCATTCCTTATCCATGGTTAATGAACAAATCATGTTCCATATTTTTTTAAACTGATTTTATTGATACTTTTTATGTATAAATACATTATGATCACATTCAACATAGAGGATTTGTACCAGTACATATATTTTTTAATAGATGATTTGTAACTCAAAATATTTTTGAAGGAAAATTATTTAAAAATTTGATTAGGTTTAATGACTAGACCACAGAATTAGTAAACTATAGTGTTAATCAAGGACAATATCATGTGTCTGAAAAGTAATACATAGGAAAAACAGTGATATGAAACAAAAACTATGTATACTATTTCTACTAAAAGGCATCAGTGTTCCCAGTGTAGAATACTGTTGTGGACTTCATGGTGTGTGAGTCAGGAAGGAAAGGTGGGGACGCCCTCGAGGAGAGGTTGTCGTGTTCCCTGGGAATAGTACTCCAGTGTGCTTCCCAGGAGCTCCTTCGTACCTTCGGTCAGACACTGCACGAGTGCTCAGGAAAGGGTAGGTCCGTCTCCTGTGCTCTCTCTTCACAGAAGCAGTCATCACATATTAGCTCAACATGAGGATGGGCAGGAGAAACTGAGCAACAAAACAAGGCTGCTTTGGTTTAGTAAAATGTCTGTCTGCAGATAATATTCAAGTAGATTTAATGTCTGATATTTACAAGTGAAAAAATGCATGGACCACATCTTAACCTAGAAAAAAATATTTCAGAAAAATTAGGAAGTATGTTTAGTGATCAAAAAAATAAAAAAGATTTTTCTTAAAATTAAGGCCTTATTTCAAATAGCTTAGACATGTTATTTCTATATGTTTAACTTCAGCATTATAATTCATTTATTTACAATAATTTCTAACTTAGGAAACTTTATATTATATAACTTTGGGCTTATAAGTCTAATATAGAATATATCGTAATTTTTTGAAAGCCCTTAATGATTAATTTTGAGTCAGTTGCTAGATGAATATGAACACATCTCTAAATTACTTGCTTAAAATGTCTCATCAGAAAATAAAATTCTAAAGCAAATCCAGACTTTAATTTTAGAAAGCTATTTACAGAAACAGAATTAAAATCTTAATGCCTTTTAAATAGATCTACTCAAAATTTGATGAAATAGCACAGTATAGTTTTTATTGTTACTTGGACAAGTATAGATGTTGACACATAGCTTGTGATTGTTACCTAAGAGTTTTTACAATCAAGACTCGTCTTTAGAAAATGTTTATTGGCGATACTTTAGATTTTTTTTAACTTTGCTATTTATATTTCTGTTTCCTTTATGAATATTAGTTTGCTCTTGAATGCATCTGCTAGGAGAACATCTAAACTGCTGTTAACTACTGAAAATAAAAGTATTTATTGCATATTCTAAAAATTTATCAATACCGTTTATTTTTGTCTTAGCAAAATAAAATGTGGACATGAACATATTTCCATAATATATTATTGATTAACCATTTACTGTATTAACTAGCTCTAATAAATAGATATCATTTTTATTAGAGGATCTATTAGATTTCTATTTAGCATTATATTTAGTTTTTAAATAATCATATATTTAAATTCTTAAAAACAATAATGCCTTGAAACATTAAACTCTCTCCCCTTTCATAAAATAATACTTTGATTTCCTCTCTGCTTTTTTGCCCTTTTTTTCCTAGATAAATGATGTACATTTTTTTTGATGATATATGTTAAATATTGGTTTGATTAAAGGAGCTCTACTGGAAATAAGAATGAGAGCTCCTGGAATCTAGGTTTTTTCCAAGTCATCTAACTGACCCAAGTCTTCATATTTATATTCAGAAGTACAGGAAGTTAACCCAGTCTGTGATGTTTAACCTTTTAGAGCTTTCACTGATGACAAAAGCTGGCTGTGGCATGTGTGTCATAGGTTTGCCACCACTGACCCAGGTGATGTCTGGAATCCCTGCCAACACTAAAATTCTAAGTGCAGAAATTAAAACATTAAAATGATATCAGAATATAAAATTCCAAATGGCATATATATATTTACATTAAAAGTGTAGTAATATAAAGTAGAATGTACATCATTTATAATTCTGATAAGCTAATTAACTAATTGCACTATCAAATCAGTACTAAATCTGTTATTAACAAGTTGGAAAAATCTAGTACATTCTGTTGTTGAAAGAGTATAGTAACTAGTGCTGTGTGCAATCCTTACAACTAGCCAAGGCCAACATACAGGTCCTATATGAGCGCCTTCTCAGAAGAAAACAGCCAAGAACCCAGAAAGACTCCTGTGTAGGTATGTTAACAAATAGGTTAATTAAATAATCCCTCTTAATTAGTATGAAATTTTGACTTAAATTAGTTTTAGATTTAATCAATGTATAATTGTTAATGTATTGCCAACTTTTTAGAACTGATTGTAAAATCAACTTGGTTTGTAAGTATTTTTGGATTAATTTCTTAATTTGTAATATTTAAAACTGGAAATGGTAATAACAAAGACCTCTTTGGTTTTTTTCATATCCTTTTTTTCTTTTTTTAACACCATTCCCATACTGGGGATCAAACTCAAGACCTTGTGCTTGCCAGGCGGGCACCTCTGAGTTATATCCTTGACCCTCTTGATTCTTTTGAGTTTCTACAAAGACAACTTTTTAAAAACATGATTTTTTTTGCTAGTTGAATTGCCAGTTTGCTTAAAGTAATTTTATCTTCAGATAGGCCTAACAACAATGAATGTAGTTTAAAAACTAAAGCTAGTTTCATGAAATGCAGAAATAAATAAAAGAAACATCCTTACTATTTGGTTTTGTGTTTTTAGTTAATTTCCATTTATTGTGTATTGTTCTAAAAATAAATTTTAAAAAGGAAATACCATCAAATCACAATTAACCAGACATTATGTATTTTAAGGAAAATATCCTGAATTTATTTTATTTATTTATTCCCATATTTTAGACTTTTGTTCTTACTTTGCAGTAGTACTGAATTTACTTTCTGTAAGTCTTTCGATAGTTTATACTTTGTGTTGAGCAGAGCATTACATTTACATGGTTTAAAAATTAAGAAAAGCTATAGAAATGTAAATTATGAATATAATTAAAATATTTCTGATTTGACAGAAGTGTGAACAATACAAAATAAGTTAAAATCTTTCTGAGTAAATTGTTTTACTTTTTACTAAAACTGTTAGGAGAAAGTGATTCTTTTGACAGGAGGAAAAAAGTTTCAATACCTACTGGTATTCTGTTGAAAAAATAGTTTTATCTTTTTATAAAGTTAGTATAAAATCAAATAATTCACTTTGTAAAATTTTGCCCATTTATGACATGTTTTAACATTCTTTCTAGTGGTTAAAATTATCGTACTGCCAGCCCATCAGTTTACATGAGAGCCTTCTGAGTAGTTTCATAGTGGCTTACTATAACATAGGCTCTAGGAAGAAAGGCCTAGAATCTAGCTTGGTAGAAAAAAAACTATTCAAAGCTATGTTTGATCCTTAAAATCTAGCACTGTCTTGACATTTTCTGAGCAGTATTGTAAATAATGAATAGATAAGTGAATGGGTGTATGGACTTAGAAAATAACTATAAGATGCATATAGCTTTTTATCTTGTTATCCCACTTCTGATGATTTGTATCACAAAAATAATATATCTGAAGATCTGTACCAGCCTCTTTATTAAAGTATTATTTTAGGGGACAAATCACTAAAAGGGCAGTAATCATCATTTGGGTAAAAGAAGAAATTATGATGCAATATTATGTTGCCATTTTTTGAAATGCTTCAGAGCAGGATACCAGTTTCTATGAGTGTAGAAAATGTGTAAAATATAATCCTGTTTTGTTTTTTTTTATATTGTCTCTAAAACTCTTATATGGATTTTTGAAAAGTACTTAAGGATATGTTCTAGATTTTAAGCTTGAATAGCAAGAGGAGTTAATCTCCCCCAAGAGAATTTATATAAAATAATGATTATTTTTATACATTTATATAAAGTTGTCATTTATGTCATAATGGATTGTCTTGGAAGAAAAAATATAACTGCAGTGAATTTTTTAAACTCAGTTAAAAATGCCAGATACTTTGAAATCATTTGTTTATATGCTTCGAAGTTATTTTACTTTTATACATTCTTTAAGAAATTACTTTCATTGAAGTAGCTTCCACTACCTATAATGCCATGTACCATTTTATGTATCTGAGCTCCTGGAGAAAAATGTATCCAAACTTTAAAAACTTTATTTTCATTTTTAAACATTTGTGGGTAAGATATAGCTTACTATCACAGGAAAAGATTGTGAGTGATGTGAAAATGGATACTGGCAGGGCCAGGCATTTAGCTCAAGTAGTATCACGCCTGCCTTGCAAGCACAAAGGTCCAAGTTTGAGCCCTGGTACTCGAAAAACAAGTTGTACTGCACCTACTTGGAAAATAGATACTGGTAGATGGAGGTTGAAAATTTAATGCATTTGCTGCTGCTGTGTTTTAACTTTGGAAAAGCTGACATTAGACACTCACTTACTTGACAGTGAAGTGATTTATGAAGTCAAGGAGCTAGTGAGTGAATTTCAGGATGTCATAAAATATATGCTTTTGTGGAAAAATTATCAATTACACTTGGCTTTCTTTCATGGGATTATAGGATTTTGGTGATCGTGACTATGTAGTTTATTTCCTGTAAGAGTCCTCATTTTACTTTTCTTTTAGTTAAAATTGATATCTAAAAGTGATATTTTAGTTTTTAATATCATTCCTTATAAAAAATAATGTTTTTCTATTCTGTTATTTATTCCCTTATAAATGTTGCCATTTTAATTTTAAATAATAATAAATTTAAATATGGAGTTGATTATTCTTTGGAGTTGATTAATGTTATACATTTCTTTGGAGTTGATTATGCTATAATTGAATAAATCATTTTTTTACTAAATCATTATTGTAGACATAAATTTGCCTTGCTTTAAGAAAACAGAAAACTAATGTTAAACTAAGTTAGGAGCTATTTATTGAAAAGGATTTGTCACTTGTGTTTATTAAGTAACCTAGGGGAGCTTTTTTTGTTGTTTTTTTGTTTTTTTTGTTTTTTTTAGAGTTTAATGGGACCAGGGGTCAAACTCAATACCTTGTGCTTGTGAGGCAGGTGCAGTACCACTGAATTACACTCCTGGCCCTCTATGTATATTTTAAGTATTTTAGATTAATTTCACTTTAACTTTTTAAGAATGCTTTTTATGAAGAGCTTGGCATATATGTATATAACACAAAATATTAAACTTTACTGGAAATAACAAAATATACTACACTTGATCTTAGCCAAAAGGCTGAGAAGCGATGGAAATAACAAAATAGTGAAATATAGTAAAACTTGATTATGTTTGACTTTTCTGTGAAACGATTGTGCCAGTCATCTTAGAAGGTCTGTAAGCATACTATTAATGATCAAGACATACTATTTAATGATCAAAACACTGAAGTAACTTAAGCTGTTATCTAAATAGTTTATGTGTGTAAAGGTATAGTACACTGAAATTTAATTCATTGAAGATAGCCCAAATAGTTCTCAATCTTCTACTTTTTTTAAGGGAAATTTATTTTGCATATAATTTCAAAGATAGTTTTTACACCTAACACTGAAATACTTCCTCTAATTACTCTTTACTCCTTTCAGAGGAAATGGATGTAGAAGCTCGACTTACTGAACTATGTGAAGAAGTGAAGGTACTTGGATTTTTTTTACTTTACATTACTATATAAAAAGTCTTATCTAACTTAATTCTAAATTTCATTGTTAACCTAAAATCATTTTGATTAATATTTACTCTGAGATTTCTTTCAGAAATATGTGCAAACCAGAGGAACAATTTATTTATACTTGAAGGGATACTTTTCTTTTCTTTCTTTCTTTTTTTTCTGCTGTACTGGGGATGAGACTCAGGCAAGGGATGCTTTTCTAATAATGAAAATCCTAAAATTCTCTTTCAGAAATAGTCCCTAGCAAATGAAATTAATACTTACAAGATACCTAATAACTTATTCTTAGAAAAAGAAAAGAAAGAGTAAAAGAGTAAAACTAAGAGGATTATTTGTACTTTTTTGTAGACTATACTGAGTATAGTCTTGCTCATATTGCAGTGTTTGTCACTATCAAATGTTTATTCCAGTCTCTATCTGAATTCTGTTAA